>CAUYQG010283903.1:0-15862 GCA_963574415.1 Tarsius wallacei | reverse complement strand
TGAGGTGAGTGGATTGCCTGAGCCCGCGGGTTCGAGACCCGCCTGGGCAACTTGGCGAGACCTCATCTCTACAATAAATCAAAAATTAGCTGGATGTGGTAGCGTGCGCCTGTAGTTCCAGCTACTCGGAAGGCTGAGGCGGAAGGATCGCCAGAGCCCAGCAGGTCGAGGCTGCGGTGGCCGGGAGCGGCCACTGCACTCCAGTCTGGGCGACAGTGGAGACTCCAACTCAAAAATAAATAAATAAATAATTTTAAAAAATTAGCCAGGTGGGGTGGCATGTGCCTCTAGTCCCAGCTACTTGGGAGGCTTAGGTGGGAGGATCACTTGAGTCCAGGAGTTCGAGGCTGCAGTGAGCTATGATTCCAGCCTGGGCAACAGAGTGAAACCCTGTCTCTAAAAAAGATAATAAGTGCTAGGAATAAAGTAAGTCAGGATGGGATAGTGGGGATAGTCTATGGGGTTGATGATAATAGTCAAGGAAAGCTTCTTGGAGGAGGTGACATTTGAACTGAGATCTGACCGAGTGGCTCCTCAGAAAGAACATTCCAGGCAGAGGAAACAGCAAACATAAAGGTGCTGCCTAGTGTCCTAGAAAGAAGAATTTGCAGGAACCAGCAGTGCTCAACATAGGCAGGGGAGCTCGGGGGGCTGGGAAGGGTACCCACCTCTGTCTGGGGCCAGAGCACCCAGTCCTGGGACCTGAGCCAACGACCCCACACTGTGCCTCTGTGTTCCTTGCAGAATGTCTCCTTCAGCCTGTCTCCAGGCAAGGTGACGGCCCTCGTGGGGCCCTCAGGCAGCGGGAAGAGCTCCTGCGTCAACATTCTGGAGAACTTCTACCCCCTGGAGGGGGGCCGCGTGCTGCTGGACGGCAAGCCCATCAGCGCCTACGACCACAAGTACTTGCACCGTGTGGTACGTGGATGGGCCCCCGCCACCCTCCTCTGCCATTGCTTTGTCTAACCTCCTTTCTCATGAGCTATAGCAGCGAAGGGCACGAAAGATCAATATACTGGTCAGGCCTGGTGGCTCACACCTATAAGTCCAGTGCTTTGGTATGCTGAGGTGGGAGAATCGCTTGAGGATAGGAGTTTGAGACCAGCCTGGGCAACATAGTGAGACCCCCATCTCTATAAAAAATAAATATCTAACCAGGTGTGGTGGCACCCATAGTCCCAGCTACTCAGGAGGGTGAGGTGGAAGGATCACTTGAGCCCAGGAGTTCAAGGCTGCAGGGAGCTATAATCACACTACTTCACTTCAGCCTGGGCAACAGAGTGAAACTCTGTCTCAAAAAAAAAAAAAAAAAAAAGATAAATGTAAAGTTCAAAGGATTGTCACCAATGTAACTCCATCTTGATGAAGAAATAGAACATTTTGGGCCGAATGTGATGACTCATGCCTATAATCCCAGCACTTTGAGAGGCCGAAGTGAGAGGATTGCTTTAGCCCAGGAGTTCAAGACCAGCTTAGGCAACATGGTGAGACATTGTCTCTACAAAAAATCAAGAAATTATCTGAGTATGGTGGCACATGCCTATAGTCCTAGCTACTTGGGAATTAAGGCAGAAGGTTCACCTGAGCCCAGGAGGTTGAGGCTGCAGTGAATTGTAATCATGCCACTGCACGCCAGCCTGGGCGACAGAGTGAAGCCCTGCCTCAAGAAAAAAAAAAAGAAATAGAACATGCTGGAACTCCAGAGCCCCCATGTGTCCCTTCTCTTCCCCCTGGAAGTAATGTCTCTGTTGACTTTTTTTTTTTTTTTTGAGTTGAATTCTCACTTTTGTTACCCAGGCTGGAGTACAGTGGCATGTTCATGGCCACTGCAGCCTTGACCTGCTGGGCTTAGAAGATCCTTCTGCCTCAGCCTTCCAAGTAGCTGGAACTACAGATGCACGCCACCATGTCTGGCTAGTTTTTGTGATTTATTGTAGAGATGAGGTTTCACCAAGTTGCCTGAAAACCCCGGGTTTAGGCAGTCCTCTCGCCTTGGCCTCCCAAAGTGCTGGGATTACAGCCTGAGCCACTGCTTGGCTTTTACAGTCATATCCTTTTCATTTGTTTTACCAATCCTGTGTGTGTCCCTAAACAGCATAGCTCTGTGTCGCCTGCCTGAGCTAGGTGGAACCATAAAAGAATATAATTTTTCCGCGCCTTGGGAGGCTGAGGTGAGTGGATTGCCTGAGCCCGCCTGGGCAGGCGAAACCTCATCTCTACAATAAATCAAAAAAATTAGCCGGGCGTGGTAGCGCGCACCTGTAATTCCGGCTACTTGGAAGGCTGAGACAGAAGGATCGCCGGAGCCCAGCAGGTCGAGGCTGCGGTGGCTGGAAGCGGCCACTGCACTCCAGTCTGGGCAACGGAGTGAGACGCCAACTCAAAAAAAAAAAAAAAAAAAAAGAATATAATTCTTTGTGTCTCTCTTCTCCTGTTCAACATGGTTTGTGGGTCATTCAAGTCGAGGCTGTAGTCATAGTTCATTCATCTTCATCGCTGGATGAGAATCCACTGTGTACACATATCACAATTATCTGTGTGTTCTGCTCTCGATGGATATTTGGGTTGTTTTCCCATTTTTACCTTTACAAACCATACCGATGTGGGATGTGGACAGTTTTGTCCATGTTTCCTGGGGTACGAGGTCTGACAATTAGGGTCACAAACCATCCTGGAAAAAATGGTGCTACACACCTTCTTGTTGAATGTCAGGCCTGTCACCTTCGAAGTCCTCCCCTTGGGAAGCCATACATCAATGCCAATGCCTTGTCTACCCGTCAAAGCAGTTTCGAAATGCTTTTTCTGGAATGGTCGTAGTTATTTGTTGAGGTCTGTCAATTAAGTTCACGAACTTGCCACAGTGCACTTACGTTGGCAGCACTGTACAAATGACTGTATTGGGACATCCTCCCTACTCACCTAATCTGGCCCCCAATGACTTTTTTCTTTATCTAAAGATAAAGGAAGTATTGAAAAGAAGACATATGATGACATTCAGGACATCAAAGGGAATACAATGGTGGCTCTGATGGCTAGTCCAGAAAAGAGAGTTCCAAAATTGCTTTGACAGACGGACTAGGCACTGGCATCAGTGCATGGCTTCCCAAGGGGAGTCCTTCCAAGGTAACCGTCTTGATGATATTCGGCAATGAGGTATGGAGCACTTTTTATAGAATGAGTTTGTGAACTTAACTGTCAGACTTCATACATGGGTATGTTCTCCTAAGGTATGATTGCAAGTAAAAAAGCTTGGTGATAGCTGGTCCACATTCCCAACTTAAGCAGTTTCTGCCATAGCTGTTATCTAAGGCGGCTGTGCGAATTTACATATTACAATTGGCATTCCACCGGCAGTGGAGGAGAGTTCCAGCTGTTCTACATTAAGGTCATCTTCAGTAAGGTCATCTCCAGTACTCATCAGAGAAGGTATCCGTGACCCTACAGGCTTTGGTAATCATTTCAGAAAAGGAGCCTCAACACCTGATCCTGTCCTGGCATGAGAGCAGGGATGTCTTGGCTGGTTGTTCAGGCTGTACACTATACAACAAACACCAGTTATGACAGGGGCATCATTTACATCATCAGTGATGAGAGTGTGAGGACTGGCACAGAGATTCCAGTACTCCCGAACGAATTCTAGATGGAGGCAGAGGCCAGGGGTTGTGAAACCTGCCCATACCATGTGTGTATAACTGAAGGAAGATGGCTGAGAAGTGGTGCCAAGGGTGTAGCTGCCAGGGTGCTACCCACCAGAATTCTGCAGAGGGCCCTGGGCAGAGCTGTTCTGTCTCTGTGGTGGTTACTGCACTCCGATTCTCACTCACTGAACATGGTCAGTCCTGAATTTCTGCTAATTAAGGAGTGTGTAGTGGAGGCTTATTACAGCCTTTTGCATTTTCCTGGTGACTAAAGATACCAGCACCTTTTCTTGTCTTTTTTTTTTTTTGAGTTAGAGTCTCACTCTGTCTCCCAAGCTGGAGTGCAGTGGCACAGTCACAGCCACTCCAACATCGACCTGCTGGGCTCCAGCAATCCTTCCACCTCAGCCTTCTGCTTAGCCAGAATTACAGGTGTGTGCTATCATACCCAGCTAATTTATTTATTTATTTTTATTGTGGAGACGAGGTCTCACCAAGTTGCCTGGGCTGATCTCGAACCCGTGGGCTCAGGCAATCCACTCGCCTCAATCTCCCAAAGTGCTGGGATTACAGGCTGAGCCACCGAGCCCGTCAACCAGCACCTTTTCATATATCCATTGGCCATTTGATTTTCCTCTTTTGTGAATACCCTCTCTTTTTTAATTTTAAATTTCAATTTCCATAAACACAAAACAGTAAAATGCTGCAATCTAACCATGTTCTTAGAGTTTTAATGAATTTCTTTTTTTTTTTTGAGTTGGAGTCTCACTCTGTCATCTAGGCTGGAGTGCAGTGGCACGGTCCCGGTCACTGCAGCCTCAACCTCCTGGGCTCCGGCGGTGCTCCTGCCTCAGCCTTCCAAGTAGCTAGAATTACAGGCGCGCGCTACCACGCCCAGCTAATTTTTTGATTTATTGTAGAGATGAGGTCTCACCAAGTTGCCCAGGCGGGTCTCGAACCTGCGGGCTCAGGCCATCCACTCACCTCAGCCTCCCAAAGGCGCGGGATTACAGGCTGAGCCACCGAGCCCGGCTTGTTTACCACTTCTATCTGTGCCTCTTTTTTTAATGTTGAGTTGTATAAATGTTATGTGTTCGAATCACCCCGAAACCATCTCCTCCCATCTTCTCCCTCCACAGTTTGTGGAAAAATTGTCTTCCACAAAAGTGGCCCCTGCTGCCAAAAAGGCTGGGGACCACTGTGTTAGATCCCTCACAAGACAGTGCTTGGGGCACCAACAATCACTTCGATTCTGCCTGTGGGATGAATCTTCTTTGCCTTTCCTGCACTGTGCAAGACTCTTCTGCTGATGTGTGTTTGTCTTTCTCATGTAGACAGCTCTATAGTTTTAATCTGTGCCCCACTGACCACTGGTTAATAATAACACCACGCATAATGTTAGAAGAAATCTAGGCCATTCCTTCTCAGGAATCTAAGCTGTGTATGCATGAAAGCAAAGAAGTGGAAGAGAATGCACAGTCCCATGTCTATGGTTGTTTATCTCCTTGCTTTTATGTTGATTATATTTTTGAGCAGAGAAGTATCTACTGCTAGATTACAGAAGTTTGTGTTGTGGTTCTTGGCAGGAAAGGTCTTATTATTATTCTTTTGGAAAATTATGAAACCATTGCTCAGAGAGTTTGGCCGAATTCACACAGCTGGTGCTTTCATCATCCTGTTGATGAGGGAGGGGTTCCCACGCTAGGGTTAAGGGATGTGGGATTGGTTGAACCTACAAAACTCCCGGCACTAGGCAGCAGAGATCGACAGCAGTTTGTTATTCACATATACTCAGGTCTAGGGAGGAGGTCACTGCCTGCCTTGCTGGTCCCCACAAAACGAAAAGGCACTCAGGATCAGAGAGCATGTGGGGGCCATGGAAGGCAGACTTAGCAAGAGGGTGGGGTGCCCCCTGTTTCTATGAGAGAATGTGATTGGCTTGTTTTAACAATGCTATGGGCTGTCAGGGAACTGAAGCCTGCTATTCAGGGATAAGCAGGAACTATGCGTGATCCCCCTGATAAGGCGGGTTGTTTGTCCAAGGGACCTTATCCATGGGCACAGAGGAGGGAGGGGAACATCTGGGGCCCTCCTGCCTTCACCAGTCATTAAGGCAGCACATAATATTGACCCTTAATTTCGGGCCTTACACAACAACTGGGATAGGAAGAACTGAAACTTGAACCCAGGGCTGCTGAACTTCAAAGCCTGTGATCTGTCCCACCACACCACCCAGGCTTCTGCCAGAAGCTCATCCTGGAATCAAACGCTGAGCAAATGGCGCTTCTCTGTGTGTGTCTGTGTTTGTATTTCTTTGCACCTGGGCATTGTTTAGTGATAGAATTCATCTCCTTCTCAATTTGTCTTTGTATTGTCACATTGTGGTGATTGGGAGAACCAAAATATCCTAAATTAATTCAGGCATTGTCTAAGAATCAGAGAATGAGGTAAGCAGTCAACGGGACTGAATACAACCGAGGCTGGAAAACACAGATTCATTGAGCTGACAGGAGTTGTGCCCCACTTAAATAACTCGAACATGACCATGAATACCAATGAGTGGAGCAGATACCTTCACGGTTTAATATTCATGCTGCTGGAGGATCTTAAGCCTTCAGCAGGGGTCCTCTAGGGGTTCCTTTAAACAGCATACTTCCTGCGTGCATTTAAAATAACACCGCAAGTATGTAACTACTATTTACACCCTGTGAAGGTTCCGGGGTCACAGCTGCTATGAGAGAAAATTTAGCATTGATTTAAAAAAAAAAATCAAATGTAGATGTTGAACAAAGAGAGAAGTAATGGTGATGATTCTAACGGTTTGTACTGAGTGTGTCTGTGTGCGCCACTGTGCTAAGCATTTTCCATACATTTCCTCTTTTCTCTTCATAAGGTCCTCTCCATGCAGATATGACTGTTACTCTTTTTTAAGGTGAGGAAATTGAGGCTCAGAGAGTTTATTTGTCTGAAATAACCCAGCTAGTCACTGATGGAGTTTACTTACTACTTACATTGCAGGGTGGCTGTGAGGATGAAAGGCAGTGTGTATAATGACTTAGCAGCACACCTGGTACACATACGCCTTCTAGAAATAGATGCTGATCTCTTTATCTGGACATTATGCATCCCAGCATCTTTCTCCTAACTGTATGCGTTAGTGTCTACAGTTAGGAGTGGGGGACTGCTCCTTGTTACAGATCCCTGAGCTCTAAATACTTTGTACTATCTACTTTGTGATTGATTAGGTATATCATGGGTCTGAGGGTCTTTACCCATAGCTGTCCTCACAAATCCCTGATTTCCAAAGTGGGTTGATTGATGACCCTCTCACCTCAAAATATATTGGTGGTGTCCTAGCCACTGCAACCTGCGAATGTAAACTTATTTAGAGAAAGGGTCTTTGCAGATATAGTGATGGTAAGGATTTTAAGATCAGATCATCTTGGATTTATGTGGATGGGCCCTAAATCCGATGATATTTGTCATTGGAGAGACACATGAAGAGAAGACAAGACAATGTGAAGGCAGAGGCAGAGACTGGAGTTATGTAGCCAAGAAATACCTGAAGTCACCAGAAGCTGGAAGAAGCAAAAAACATTCTTCCCTACAGCCTTCAGAAGGAACTCTGTCCTCTTGAGCCCTTGATTTCAGACGCCTGCCTCCGGAATTGTGACAGAATACATTTCTGTTGTTGTAGGCCACCAAGTTTATGGTAATTGGTTAAGGCAACTCCAGGAAACGAGTTCAACCATGTGTCCCAAGAACCTCCCACTGATGGGGCAAAATGAAGACCAACCTGAGTGCTGGGATCCCTAGGCTGTTTCCCTGTTCTATGGGACATGAGACAATCTGTTTTTCTCTCTGAGTCTCAGTTTCCTTATCCGTAAAATGAGGAGAGTGGTGGGGGGATTATGAAGATGAAGATGAAGGTTAGAATTCTTGGGGCTGTTGAGACTGGAATCATCTAGGAGTTGAGATATTTTGAGTGAGGCATGGGTCAAAGAGTAGTGGGACAGAGGGAGGAGGGGATGAGGTGGGAGAGCAGGTCAGCTCTGTGGAATGGGCCACCAAGGCAGAACGACTGGGTATAGAACCCAGCAGAGCCAGCGGTTCATTCTGCCTTTCTCATTTCAGAACACTGGGAGACAGGTTGTTACATGGGGTGCATGGGCTGTATCGGAACCAGTTCATTTCTGCTAAGAACAGTGGCGTGGCATGGTGGAGAGGAAGTCGACAAATGACAAACACTACGTTGGAGATCATTGAACAACAAATGACGGGAGACACATGTAGGATAGTCCTGCAGGTTTTATTTTCTTTTTTAATCCCAGAAATAATTCTTTTGACCTAGTTTTGGTTGTGCTCAGGATGTGGTTATACTTAAATGAGCTGAAGCACAGCATGCTTTTTTTGGTGTCTTGGAACCATCTTCAAAGCTGCTTGTCTTCTCGGGTCTGGATGCTGGCTGGATGGGGCGGGTCTGGTTTAGGGTCTCCCTGAAACCGGAGCAGGTCTGTGTGATCCTGAGTAAGGAGCATGGGTTCTGGAATGAGCCTGCACTGGCTGTGCCACTGGGGGCTGTGTGACCTTGGCTCAATCACTAACCTCTCTGAACCCCAGTCTACTCTGCAACAAAATGGAGGTGACTGTGCCTTCCTTTTGTAGAGATTTGCTCGTTAGATCTCCACAGCAGCTCTTTGAGGTAGAAGCTATTAGTGACTTCATGCCACAGGTGAAAACTTGGTCCCATGAGAGAGGTTATGTTACTGTCTCATGGCCGTGTCCCATGGCCATAGTGTGGCCAAGCAGGGAGTCTGGCCTGAGTTCACTCTGCTCTTAACCACTGTCCCTCCCTGCCTTTCCCAATGGATGTTCAGAAGTGAGTATTGCCATTTGATGGAAAAAGCTCAGCTCTGCCCACTCTGGAGATCCAGAGGGGAGAGAGTTTCCTGTAACGTGGACTCAACTCAGTAGGATTGGGATAGAGTCCAAGAGCACCATTGCATGTCTGATGAACAGCTTTACCATCCTTTCCCAGTAATGGTTCCCATTGGTCCTTACTAGCAATAAGTGGCTTGTCCTAGAAGTAAATATGTCCTCCAGATGTTATCCTCCTCTGCACAGGCAGCAGAGAAGGGGAGGACATGATAATACCTCGTTCTGTCAGATGACATCCAACAAAGAATTCTGGCTTCTCCCTAGCATTTTAACAATGGGGGACTTAGAGTCTGTGAGTCCTGGGAAGGGGCTTCCAATCTGGCCATTTGACATCCCCAGGGGTTGGAACATCAGAACTAGCATATGTGACCCCATCTCCTTCCCACCCTCCTGCAGAGCCTGTGCCTCTGAGTATGTGCTGCTCCATGGCCCTGCACTTTTGTTCGTGCAATCCCTCATGCCTGAAATTTTCTCCCTTCTCTCCCTCCATCATCCACCCTAAGGATCCCTTTGCTTTTTTCAAGCCTAGGCTTAAGGATCCATCACATCTCTTGCCAAGCACCTGACTCTAGTTGTGGAGACGGACAAGCAAACAGACAAATGATTGTGGACTGAGATTTGGAAACAGAGAGATTCATATAACGGAGAGTGGTGGGAGACAGTATCTCTGAAATACAGGAGCCGGATGGAGAGTCAGTCATGCCCGTGCCAGGGGGAGGGGAGAGGGTAGCTGTTGGCAGAGAGCATGGATCTTGGAGGAAGATGTGCTCTCAGGTCCTGAGGTGGGAAGGCTTGCATGACCCAGGAACTAAAGGAAGGCCAGAGGAACTGGAATGCTGTGCACAGCAGGGAGAACAGTGGCTGGTGGTTTTGCAAATGCACACCTACAAGGTAGGGGGATTAGATTAATCTAATGCAAAATGTATGTTTTGGGGTGGTCCCTCCAGCTGCTGGGTTGTGGATGGACTTGGTGGGGCAAGGTGAGAGATCACTAGAGAAATCCAGCTGGAGGTGACAGTGGATTGGACTTGAGTGCTGGGCGTGGAGGCAAAGGGGAGTCAGAGCTTTCTAGATTGATTCTGGAAGTCGGTGGGCAGGTAGAGGAAAGGGAAGAGACGGAGATGACTTGGGGGTCTCTGATTGGTGGAGGAACCGACCAGGCAGGTGGGTAGGAAGGCTGCAGCTCTGAATGGAGGGAATAACTGTCTTCCGAATGCTAATGGGGCAGCCCCAGCACTCTGGGCCTTGGGATCCCACTGCAAGTCGGGGAGAGGCAGAGGGATGGAATGTCAGGACTAGTGTGGTGATTTGAGCTCTCCTGGCTCCCTTTGTCCATCTTCGGGGTCCAGATATTTCTCCTATTCCCTGTCTTAAAAAGTAAATTTCATTTGTGCTTCTGCACTAGAGCTAGGTGGAGGGTTTCTCTAAGGCTGTGTCTTGCATCATGGCAATATCTTTCTTTATGTTCCAACGTGTTCCTGCTCACTGAGGCTGGTTTCTCATTTCCAGCTAGGAAAAAACATCATTGTTGCTGAAGACAGAACCACCAGCTGAGACGCAAAAGACCACCTTCTCCCTTTCGCTTATTACGGCCCACCGTCTGTCCCCAGCTAATTCCCCTCATCTTGTCCCCCCTGCCAAGGTCAGACGACAACATTTGGTCACCCCTGGTGTGTTCCATCTGCTCCTCTGGGGTTGTGTTTTTCTCATACTCTCACTACAGAGTGGAAGCACCTTTTAAAAATGTGTCCTGCGTCTCTTGTCTCCTGTTTTATGTTTTATCACCTGCCCCTTTGTCACTGTTATATAGAGAGTGTCCCGTTTCACAACATTGGTTTCTTGCGATGTGTTAGCAAACAATTTGTGGCTAAGTTGTCAGAATTTCACTTTATTAGAGCTTTTCCTGGGCCAAGAGAAACTCCCATTGTCCTGAGACCTTCTCTGTGCCCATCACATGCCTGAATATGTTTAGTCGTCAACTATCTTAAAATATTATTATTTGTATCTACAGATTACCAGAGCACACGACTGTGTGCTGTATCTACACGTATACATATATCTAATTGGAAAATTTAGAAAATGCAGCAAGGCCTCTCTCAGTGACACTTTGAGTTTATGAACCTTTGGCACATTCAACTCTGAAAGATTCTGGCCCCCAACCTGCTTGCTCAAAGCACTTATTGGTATATACCAGCCTGGCTTGCTGCTTGCCTTTCAAACCTCATGTTTACCTTTGGGATTCAAATTTAAATATCAATTCAAGCAGTGCCTTTTTGGAGCACCTACTATGCGCTAGTCTGGGAACCAGAGTGACAGAGGGGAAATATGGGGACGTTATGTTCTATGCTTCCAGACATCTAAAGCCTCAGTCAGGGAAGCGGACTCGAGGGATACAAAACATATGAGGGGGGGCACAGAAGCCTAATACTCCCACAGCATCATTTATCAACACATCCTGAGTACATGGAGGTTTGGTACAAATCAGTTATTCATCGAGGAGGCATAAAGCGGTTGACTAAACACATGTGCTTGCCTGGAAGGCTCTTCCCTCAGCCGGTCTCTTCTGACCACGGTGACCTCCCTTCTGTGCTTCCTGGGATCTGGTTCATCTCTGTCTTCTTTGGAAGAAAGAACACCGCCCACACGTTTCTGGGTGTCTGCCAAGGAGGTATCCAGCTCTGGTGCTCTATGCTTCTGGCCCAAGGGAAAGGGACACGCTGCAGATGTCACCGGGCTGGCCTTCTGGCAGTGATAGCCCAGCGGGCGGGTGGGCCCTCAGCATCCGTGTCTGTGAAACTGCAGTGGCTGATGTTTTCTTAAACATGGACTTAGCCACCCCGATATTCCTCCTTCTGGGAGGGTCTCCTGTTATGGACTGGATATTTAGGTCTCTCTAAAATTCGTATGTGGCAATCCTGATTCCCAGTGTGATGGAATTAGGAGGTGGGGCTTTCCGGAAGTGATGAGGTCACGGGGTAGAGTCCTCATGAAATGGATGATTGTCCTTGTAAAAGAGACCCCAGAGAACTCTCCTGTGTCCTTTCTACCATTCGAGGATACGAGGAGGAAGCATCAGTCTATAGTCCTGAAAGGAGCCCTCACCAGATCCCAACTCTGCTGGCACCCTGTTCTTCGACTTCCAGCCCCTAAAACTGTATGAGAAATAAATTTCTGTAGTCTATAAGCCACCCAGTCTATGGCACTTTGTTATGGCAGCCCAAATTATTGACATAGTTCCCATGCATTCTAACATGAGAGTGCTGTTTGTTTTATTTCTTGAAGAAACAATAACAAGTTTGGAAGATCTCAGATTCTCTAGTAAGACAGTCTTGAGCTCAAAAACAGGCCTTCTCAGTTGTTGTTAGTGATGATGTGTTTCTCTGTTGCCTTGGTAAGTCACTTAGGGATTTTTGAGCCTCTAAAATGGGCTAATAATATTGGCCATTATAGATTTGTTTTGAGGATTAGCCATAAAACTGGTATGATACCTAGAATAGTCCTTGTATATACTAGCCACTTGGAAGACAGTCCTCTTCTTTGTTATATACAGAGAACACTCTCTGAGGGCACAGGAAGCCTCAATGGTGGAAGGGGGTATGGCCTTGAATTGTCTCTTCTCTGGCCCCAGGAAGGTTTTCCTGGCAAGGATTTTAAGGCTAACAACAAAGTGTCACAAGGTGCTGGACTTCCTGTGTGACTTTTGCATCAAGGAAACCACAATGGTAATATGGATGGAGTTAATGCTCTCAACAAGCACCATTCCTATGGAAAACATTACACGTATTATTACACTTTCTTAAGGTGGCTGTATCTTCATCTATGACTGTGGCTTGTAAATCCAATCATTTGGACAAATAATCCAGCAGTTTTCAAGGATGAAAGACACTAGGTTTAGGCCAAGGTGAGAGAACTTAGAAGGGGCAGCAGGACTCTTCTCTTTCAAAGAGTGCCACCATACCTGAGCTCCCAAAGCACTGAGAATCTAGACGAGAAAGCATTTGACCTTTCTAGACTAATCCCTTCTCAGTGATGCAGGCTTCCCTGTCTTGTGTATCTGCTGTGTGCTGGACATCACTCTGCATCTGGTTTCTCTCTCTTAACCCCCACAAAGATTCTCTATGGTAGGTGCTGTCATGCCCATTTTGCAGATGAGAAAAGTGAGGCTTAGAGGCTGCCTTGCTTTATGTCACTGGACTTTTAAAGGTTGAATGAGGATTTGAATTGAGGTCTGACCACAGTGCTGCAAGTTTCCTCACCTTTCTCTGTGACCCCATCCCTTACAGCTCAATTTAGCAACTGAAGAGGCTAAAACCTGGAGGCCGGGGGTTGGGGAGCAAACGACTTACCCCTAATCACAAAGCCCATTAGACACAGAGGCACATTGGGACCCAGAGCTCCTGACTCTCTCGCCTGTGTTTCTCTGCTCTCCCGCCTCATTAAACCCACAGGAAGCCGGACACATATACTCAGCCCAGTCCCAGATCCCTTCCTCTGACCACCCGTTAACACTGCTCCTCTTCAGAAAGCCTATGATCTGAGTTTGTGCTTATCTTGTCCTCAGGTTTCAAAGTAATTGTTTCCTCCTCGTTTTCCTGTGGGTCATTCAGTGTGGGTAGTGATGTTCTTACTCAGAGAAAACCCAACATCAGCTTTGTATTCCCAGCCACGACTGCCAGAATGCTCAGTGCCCTGTCCCTCATTCCAGGTGGCTTCAGAAAGTCTCCTCCAGCAGGGAGGACAGGTGGATGGAGAAATATTCGCCTCGACTAACAAACCAGAGGTGCTGTTATATCACGGGCCTTGGCTTGGCCCAGCCTCAGTCTTCAGTTGCTCACTCTGCTTACTTCTGGCTGGTTCAGACCTGCGTCCTCTCAACTCCAAGGCCAACAGAAAGAGATCGTCTCTTTCCTGTTGCTGTCCACAGAGTCTCTGGGACTGAGTTTTCAAATGGCCTGACTTGGCTTGTATTCTGGGAATGCTCACATTGCTTATGCTTCACTAGGAAGCAAACCTGTTTTTTTCACAGACATATCTGTCTGATTCAGTGCCATGCCTGGGGTGAATAAATGAACGAATGTTGTCCAGGTCTGAGTCACTTGACCATCTTGTTGCTACGTGGTCAAATCTTCTCCCCAAGCACATGGAAGAGTGTGTATCTATCACCAGAACAGGGATCATGTGCAGACTAGGTTTTAAGAAAAAGAGATGGACCAGGTGCGGTGACTCATACCTGTAATTCCAGCACTTTGGGAGGCTGAGATGGGAGGATCAGCTGAGGTCAGAAGTTTGACACCAGCCTGGGCAACACGGTGAGGCCTCATCTCCACAAAAAATTTAAAAAAGAAAAAAATTAGCCAGAAGTGGTTGTGCACGCCTGTAGTCCCAGCTACCCAGGAGGCTGAAGCAGGAGGATCACCTGAGTCTAGAAGGTGGAGGCTGCAATGAGCCATGACTGCCCCACTGCACTCCAGCCTGGGTGGTAGCCAGACTCTGACTCAAAAAAATAAGTAAATAGATAAACGAAAAAATAAATAAATAATAAAAAGATGCCTCTGGTGGCCCCTTGCTGGGTATCTTCTGTTTACCTCTCCAAATCCATTCTCCACCCATAGAAGGGTCATCTTGTGAATTTCATCAGGACTCCCCCCACGCCTCTACGTTCTGATTGGACGCAGACAATGGGAGGCACCAGCAGAGCCGATTAAGGGGTCAAAAGATCAGTGGGAGGGTTCGGTCCCCTCCCTGCTGGGCTCTGGGCCACAGTGAACAGTTTTCCTGGTTTCTGATCACCCCTCATTCCTGTGGCCCTTTGGGCCTGGAGGGGGTAACGGTTCTCTGTTATTCCCAACTGGGGGGGAAGGGTGCAGTTTTACGATTTCCCTAAGCCTTGCCCCATCCTTATAACTCTCCCCTCAAAGAATGTCTCCCAGTTCTCTCGTTCGAGAGAGTGTACCAGACCCGGGACTCCTACAGCCTGTCGGGTTACACAGGGATGAGATTTGTTCCGCTCAGTTTCTTTGGCAGAAGGAGGGCCAGACCACCACGGCGATTACTTAGACATAAGCTTCTTCCTGGAGGAGTGTTAGCTCCTCCGCCCCGCGAGCTCCCTCACACTTGCGCCCCTGCACATGCCGGCCCTTCTGCTGGGATTCCCTCTTTTCTCATCCAACAGGGGAGCTCCTGCCCTGCCTCTTTTCCGCTCAGAGGGACTCCCTTTGGGGAGCCTTCTGCACTTCCCCAGCCCTCCTCTCTGCACTCTGCCACTTTCTTGGCTCACCTGTTCTCAGAGGGGACCCAACCCAACCCTGGGCACCACCTTCCCCAGCGTGACAGACCTCCCCATCCCTACCCCCCACCCTGAGGGCAGGTTTTCTTGTCTTCTCTCTTGGCTGCTGCTTCAGTACCTAATGCCTGGTACCTCGTTCAATGTGCACATCTCTTGAATGAATGTATGAATTATTAAGGGCTGGTAAGATTGGAACTCCAAGGAGAAGACGCGTGATTGAATTCCAAAGAGGTGGTCTATTTGGAAATTTTAAAGAGAAGGGAAAATGTATTGAGAGACAAAACATCCTAGCAACAAACATTTGTAGATCTTAATTTCATTTTTTAAAAAAGGAAAATCCTTTCTTACTTAGAAACATTGAAATCAACAGCAACAGAAAACTTGAGCGCCTCAAGGCAGACACTCCCAGGGGTGGAAGATTCTTCAAGGAGAACCAGCACCCTTGGACCAGAGTCCTTTAGCACTGCCACTGGGGCCTGGAATGAGTCACGTGACCTGCCTGACCCTCTGGTTCCTATTCTGGGAAATGAGAATATAGTGAGAAAGCATCTAAAAGCTAGACAGTCATATGTTTGAATAGTATGGATCAGTGTTTCTCATTTTTTTGTTCATGATCATTACCCTAATGAGCTTTTCAAGAACCTTTTTTTCTTAATCCCAGAAAATGTTCATACCACAGATATATTGCATGTGTACTCTGGCCCTTTGAAGGACCCCAAACCACAGCAATAGCTAAGATACCTTGTGCTCCCTAAGTACTAGCTTTTTTATTTTTTTTGAGTTGGAGTCTCACTCTGTTGCCCAGACTGGAGTGCAGTGGCCGCTCCCAGCCACCGCAGCCTCGACCTGCTGGGCTCCGGCGATCCTTCCGCCTCAGCCTTCCAAGTAGCTGGAACCACAGGCGTGCGCTACCACACCCGGCTAATTTTTTGATTTATTGTGGAGATGAGATCTCACCAAGTTGCCCAAGCGAGTTTCGAACCCGCGGGCTCAGGTAATC
>CAUYQG010283902.1:0-17581 GCA_963574415.1 Tarsius wallacei | reverse complement strand
GGAACAGACATTGCTGGAAGATCTGTCTGTTGCTTTTCTTCTCTGTGCTGCGTGTCCTCGACTGATGGAGGACGTATTCTCCCCGCGACTCCCCGTAGTTGCGGGGCCCCAGGCGAGGGAGGGGAAAGAATGCGGGGCGCTTCTCGCAGGCAAGCTGGGGAGGAGGTCTGTCGGTTTAAAGGGCCGGCGGGGGGGCGAGTTCCAGGTCCGGGAGTCTCTTGCGGGAGTGGGCTAGAGAAGCGGCGGGCTTCCCGGACACCCGACACTTGCCACTTGTTGAAAAGGCGACACCTTCCCTGCCAGAGCGAAGGCGCAACGCCACAGCGAGGGTTTGCTTAGGGCCGGGCGGGAGCCCCGACTCCCATGTGAAAGAACGGTTTTGCAGGAGGGAGTGCGTGCGTGAGGTTGGAAGCAGCATCTCCTCCTTGAAATACTTAAGTGTGTGTGTTCGAAATGCCAAGGAAGAGTCGAGAGCGCTCTAACATAACCGCGGCCGGGGCCAGAAGAGTTGCATTTGTCCCCGCCAATGAGCAAAAACATAGGAAGCTCCGGGCTGGGCGGCGCCCCCCGGGGGCCGAGCATGTCGGTCCCGCAGGCGGATTCTGCCCAAGCCGAAACTAGCGAGGCGCCAGGAGGTTGGAGGGGGTACCCCTGCGAAAGTCCGGTCCCAGCCCCGGAGAGGGTTCCTTTTCCCTGGTTGGGGCTGGCAACCAAACCACCGCGGAATCAGCTCCGAAGTGGCGTAAGGCAGTGGTGGTGCTGGTGGTGGGGTACTCTTGGGAAGGAGGCACACAGTACAGGAGAAAAGACGCTACAATAATCACCTCGAGGGCCCTTGAGAAGTCCTAAGAGTCTATTGGAGACGGAGACTCGAGTCCAGGACTTCCCAGGCAGCCCCTCTCGTAAACTCGACGGGGATGGCTAGTTGGGGTTGGGAACATTAGAAACGGGCAAGTAGCCGCGGGCCACCACATGGGCGAGAAATGCAGTTTTGCAAGAACGCGCCCAGAGGAGGTGAGCCCTCTATTTTTAGGTTCTCAGCACCTTTGCAGCAGTCCCTCCCTGGGCCTGCGTTTTCCCTTGGCACAGACCAAAACGCGCTCAATGGTAAGCTGCACTCTTGGCAATGACAATATCTCTGCAGCTGCAAGTCCAGAGAGGTCACTATCCCGCGGCGGTTGGTTCGAAGATGACCCAAACCCCGCACTGTTCCGGGACTTGACAGCGGAGCGCCCCGCCAGTCGGGGAGGGAAACTGTCTCTCTTGGGCATTCCGGGGCCCTGGGGCATCAGGGGCTCCACAGATCTTTGCCCACGTGGAAAAGGCAACCTGCCCTTCCACAAGGCCAGCCTCCCTCCGATTCAACTTCCCTCTCTCCTCCCAGAGCCTCGGCTTCCTCCAGTCTTTCCACTTTCTACTCTCACCCCCTGCTCGGAGATCCAGCCGCGCCCCTCTGTCTAGGGCGCCCAACAGCCCTCCGATCTCGCCGGCGACGCAGGCGCCACCCGCTCCCTTCACGGCGGCCCACGCCCTCACTCACCTCGGATCGGGTCTCCGCAGACCCCCAGTTGGACATTAACTCCAGGTGCCCCAAGTCCCAACCAGGAGACCCATCCGGGCCGATGGCTGGAGCGCAGAGCCCCGCCCAACAGGTCAGGGGCAGGAGTTCGCAATCCTGGGGTCGCGCGGGGCAGCGAGGGCGCGCTGCAGGCGGCGGCCAAGGCTCCGGCTGCCGCCGCCGCGAGAAGAGCAAGGGCTGCCGACAACTCCCCTGCCGGACCCCCGCGCCCCCAGAAGCCGAGGTCCGAGCAGCTGCCGCTGCTTTGGGTGGGGGGTGACACGGCGGCGCGCGCCGCGCTCTTGGCAGGGGCTGCGCGGGCCCGGGGCGCTGCGGGCGGCTCAGCGGTAGCTGCCGCGCTCTGCGCCTCTTCGGGGCGCAGTGCCGGGGAGCACGGGACGGGTTTGTCTGATGCTGCCGCGGGAGCTGAGGTCTTGCCTGGAGATCCGAGCGAGACACCACGTCAACCGGCGCGGGGAGTCCCGTGAAGACATGAGGGCGCCAGGAGCGCAGGCTGGTCGTCGAGAGCCCGGGCTGGGGGCCGGGGTGGGGGAGGGGAGGCGCGGGGCCCTGGGAGGGGAGGGGTCGGGAGGCGGCGGCGGGGCCCGGCGGTGAGGGAAGGAGAGGAGAGCCGCGAGGAGGCGCCGGAGTTCCCGAGGCGGTGGCGCGGGGTGCGAGTGGGTGGCGCGGGGCGCCCCTCCCCGGGGCGCAGGGAGAGCGCTGGGCGCGTGGAGACACCGCGGGGCTCGCGCCTTCTCTCGCCGGGTAGATCCAGAGGAGTGTGCGGAGTTCGGCTCAGCCCAACCGAAGGGGGCGATCCGAACTTGACCGCGGCGCCCGCGCCGGGCTTCGCCCCAGCGCCCCGCGCTCGGAGGGAGGCGCTCTGCGGGGTGGAGGGCTGCGCTGGGCTCTCCTCGCGCCTGTCGAAGGCTTTCCTTCCTCCTCGGTGTCTCGCCCTCTCGCTTTTCTGCAGGGCAGAAGGCAGCGGCGAGAAGAGCTGCCGGCCGGAGTTCTAGCACCAAGAAGCAGAGGTGTGGAGCGGCCCAGTGAGAGAAGCCGAGTGTTTGCCAGGGGACGCTGCTAGTGGGGATGAATTTATAGCGCTCTCACTGCGTGACGTGCCCTCCAGTGGCTTTTCTGATTCGCTTTCTGACCTAAACACACATTAGTTTATTCCCCATGCTAAGGCCAACACGGTCTCCAAATATCTGCTGGCTGAAGTCACAGGCTTTGCATATCATGTATTACATGGCAGGCAATGAAGAAGGCTTCTGAGGCTGGCCGGCTCCTCAGTCCTAGGCTCCATTTTCATGCTGTTGTAATATAATACCAGACCTGGGGTAGGCACATACATTCAAAATCCCAATTCCAGAGGCGTAAGATCACTTTTTCAGGAACAGGTCAGGGGAGGTTGGGCTAAACCTGCTTTTATCCAGATTTTCAAAAATGCCCATGAGAAACCTAAGCGTGCACCCCCTTGGGTGCTGTTTCCAGCAAGCAGGGCCCCAGCCCCCATTCCAGAGCTCTGTGAGTGGGAGAGGTGAGACCTTCTCAGCATTCCTTTTGTTGGTTAGCTCACCACCAGAAGCCGCCGAGCCTTCTTTTGTAGAGGACACGAGGAGGGCAAGTCCTTACACACCCTGTACATGGCTATAACCGTAAATATGTTTCATTCACATGGGGCATGAAATTAGCCCTACCTTTAAAACAATGTACTAAATAGGGCATGCCTTTGCTAAGCAGAAACCTGCTTTCCGGAAGCCATTGGACCTGAATTCAGTGGGACCTCTTTTATTTTATTAGCTGGGGCCAGGGAAAGTGTAAACAGGCTCAGTTTACATCCACGTACCTCTTATTTTATGACTCATCCGGTTGTTGGGGAGTACGTGTTCTTCAAGTAGCTGATACAGACAATAGACAGGGGAAATGTGTGTGGCAAGGGGGGGGGATCATGTATTATTAAACTTCTTAAAAGTCAAAGATCAGCTACTTTAGAGGTTTGTCAGTGAAGTTAGTGTGGGAGGAAAATTGTTCTTACTAACATTGCTGTGATTTAAGATTAAGTGAAGTGAAAATCAAGTCATCCAAACATACCTTAGCTGAAATTAGGATGCTCTCTGCAGTTCTTCAGAATGTGACATTTCCTTCTTTGATAGATTTATGGTAGAAAAGTAGATGGATTTGGAAATCGGAGGGCAAAATTAAGGTTGATGCATTTATCCCAGTTTAGAATTGTTTTTGGAGCTCGAAGATGACCCTCATCAGTGTTCTTACCGTAGATACTTTATTTTCAGAAGGTTTTTCGCTGGGGATGATCAGGCCAATCCAGCACTTGCAAATTTTTTTTTAGCAATTGCTATGTGCCAGGCAAAGTGCTAGACCCTGGTCATTGTGCTGATTGGGCTTTTTTGGGGTTGCAAGGAACAGACACCACTGATTTACCCTAAGTAATGGGAGTTTACTGTGGAAGGAAGGCTGACCGGAATCTCCACCACTCAGCCACGTGTCTCCAAAAAGCCTTCCGGAAAGGCCACCGAGCCAGGCCTCACGAAAACTGGATTGAAGTTCAGGAACTGGAAGGTCATTCAGGATACGGCTCTGTGACTGGGTTATCTTGCTGCCCCCTCAGCAGCAGGCATCTGCCGATCCCTACTAACAGGCTTAGCCGCCAAGGTGATTCAGCTCCTCTCTTGCTGTTTTTCTCCGGGTGTCCTTTGGCTTCTGCTCCTGCTACCAACTGCTCAGCTCTCTGTGGATCTCAAATTTAAACTCCTTTAGTGAGAGGGTCTAATTGGCTTCACTGGGCACTCACCAGATGCTAGAGTTGGACTGAGCTTTTGTATCAGGCTTCCTCATAGGTTGCTAGACACTTGTAGATCGGCAGATCCTGGGTCAGGTGCCTAATCCTGGGCCAGTCGTTCGTGTCTAGGTCTTTGGCACCACAGAGCCTGACCACCTTTGCTTAAGAAACTTCCTAGGGTTTCTCCTCACCTTCTTTCGAGTTGTGTTCCCTCAGGAGTTGGGTTAATGGCAGGCACTTGGAGTTCTGACAGCCCTCTCTGGTGCCATCATAAGCTTACTGTTTATAAGGAGAGGGAGACATGCACACAAATAATCATGGCATAAAGTGATAAATACTCTAACAGAAGTATATTTGAAGTGCTTGTGTACTGGAGTCTGGTTTTCACATGGCCAGTGAAACACTGGGGAGATTATAAAATATACCCAGGTCTACATCCTATCCCAGGCAATTAAATCAGAATCTCTTGAGGGGTGGAGCCCAGGAGTTGACGTTTTTCTCCTTATTTATTAATTTATTTTTTTTTCAGTAGTTGCAATGACTTTATGATTCTTTTTGAAAGTAAAACTAAGAAATCACATTTTGATAAGCTCTGGAACTAAGACTTCCAAAACGTTAAGTTCCCTTAAAAATACTACCAATTAGCTCAGAATAGTAATATAAAGGAAAATGCAAACAATTAGAATTAAAGCAAGTATTTCTAATTTTGAAAGGACATTTATTTCTATGATTACAACATACAGATGAATGCAGAAAAATTTCCTTCTGAAGTGACTGCCTCCAATACAGATCAGCCAGGAAGCATTTGGCGTCTTGGGGCTAAGGGCATGGCTTGATGTCACAATCTCAGCACCCAAAAAGTTGAAAGTTGGGAGCCCCACAGCTCCAAGACTCCATCTTCTCTGTTCTCAGGGAAACAAAGATATGTTTGATTAGAAGCTGTTCCTTTGCAAAGTCCAGAAGAGAACAATTTGCAGCACCGAGTCTCCTTTCAGTAGGCAGAGCACCCTCTGGTAGAGGAACAACAGCATTCTGCTATGGATTCTCACATTGCCTCAGATCTCAGCTTTTCATCTAGAAAATCCTGCCTGAGAATCAGAGAGAGCAAGTACAGTTCAAGCATCCCGCCTTTTCTGTGAGAAAAAAGGTACTAAGCCATACTAATTTCCCATTTCACCATTATCATTGTCTTCACTGGGATTTTGTTTGGGTCTCTAACCCAAGAATGTCTAAATGACTTGTGCTGCCTGTGCTCAAGGATCTTACAGGCTTTGGGAAGAGAAAACACAAACATAAAATAAGAAAAACGAATACAGGGTATCATGAGGCTGTGGAACCCAAAATAGTCTTGATTGGGGTAGGTAAATGGAAAGGAGGGGGTGGTGAGGAGGCATTCCAGGCTAGTGGAAAGGGGTCGCTGGAGAAGACTCACTGCTAAGTGCTGCCATATTCTTGCTCAGCCTCTGTGGCCCTGTAGGGCTGCAGCCTGTAGAGGCGGTGGGGCAGGTGGGTCAGCCTTTGGCCATTCAGAGTCCTTGGCGAGCTCCCAGTGGGGCTTTGCAGCTGCTTTGACCATAAGGGCCAGGACCCGGGTCCCTGGACTGCCTCATAACTTGGGTCATGACGACTGAAACAGAATCCATCACTTAAGCAGGGCAATTTCCTTTTCAAAGTCACTGCTTTATTGGACAGCAATTTGTTCCATGCTTGCTTGCTCTTTAACAGCCATTTTCACCAATGATACTATTACTCATGAAGAAAAGATAAATTTACTTTCAGGCCACTTAAAAAAAGTGAAAAGAAAAGAAAAGAGAAGAAGAAAAATGTAATGGCATTTTTACATTACAGTGGGAAGAGAAATTCTTTGGAGTAAATTGTTTCTCATAAGAAATCAGTCCTGTTGCTGGCAAGGGAGATTTACCAATGTTTTCTAGCAGTTTTGTTTATAAGGATCAGGTTGTCTAATTGTCCATTAATTTTGTTTTTGGTTCTTGAGATTACCTTATGAGACTCCTCTTTTCCAGAAGTAAGACTTCAATCAGCTAAAAAGTGCTACAGCAGACTTTGTTACTATGCAAATGGTCTAATGGCTCAGGTCTGGGGTTGGCAAACTTTTTTTGTAAAGGGAAAGCATTTTCTGTAAAGACAGTAAATATTTTAGGCTTTGCAGGTCAGAGAGTGTTCAACCACTCAGTTCTGTCTTTGTGTTGCAACAGCAGCCAGAGATAATATGTAAATGAATGGGTATGGCCATATTTTAACAAAACTTTACTTATAGACACTAAAATTTGAATTTTATATAATTTTTTTACATGCCACAAAATGCTATTTTGATTGTTCTCCAGACATCTGAAATGTAAAAAAAAATTCTTAGCTTGTAGACCATACGAAAGGAGGCAGTGGACAGGATTTGACCAAAGGGCTGTAGTTTGCTGACTTCAGTTTGGGTTAAAGTTGTGACTTTCAAGAGACATATCAGCTCTGGAATTATGAAATTCCAGAGTTGGAAGGGACCTGAGACTTCTAGTCCAATCTCCTCATTTTACCAGGAGAGAAAATGGAGGCAGAGCATGGGTTAAATGACTTACCCAAGGTCACTCTTTGAGTGAATGACACAGCCCTACCATACAAGTAAGGGTGGGATCAAATTACTTCACTGGTTTTGTGTGTGTGTGTGTGTGTGTGTGTGTGTGTGTGTGAGAGAGAGAGAGAGAGAGAGAGAGAGAGAGAGAGAGAGAAAGGGTCACATGGGGGAGGTGCTGTCATCTTTCAAATTGTGACGTAGTATATTCTATTGAGGCAAGAAATGAATCAAAATTCAGAGAAATCAGGTGGGATTTTATTGGTGGTGGAGGTTGATATCAGGCTGAATTGGCAGCGGAATTCTGAAAAGAAGTCGATTGTTACCCTTTGGAACATAGCAAAGCTCTCATGCAGGGTAGAGCGTCAAGTAGATTTTTTTCTCTCCTTTAAAGGCCACTATGTTTCAGTGATTGGCTTTTAGACAGCCATCAAAAAGGCACAGAGATATGTTGGAGAGAGAGAGAGAGAGAGAGAGAGAGAGATTGATTGATTTGAGTGGGGAATAAAGACACCTGTATTCTAATTCTTTTGCAGAACACCTAGTGCCTGTGCAAAGAACCTTCCTAAATAATTGGAATTCATGACCCATAGGTAAAGAATACTGCCACAGTGGGTAGTTGACTATGATAAGAACTTAGGATTTGAACCTTTGAGCCAAAATGTTCCAAGGAATCTCTTTGCCATGTATTAATTACATCATAAATAGACTTCAATCTTGACTCTTCTCCTCTTACTTAAAATAGATGAACTGTTTGACCATTTCCAAGTTTGGCAACAGAACAATGTGATAGTTGCTCCTCTCTGCTGTTATGCCCCTCCTCTATTGCCTTCTCCACTATTCCACTGTGTGGCAAGACTGATTAATCTTCATTAGCATTTATGGGCTTAATAGGAGCAAGCAGTGAATATGTGTGGATTCTGTGGTCCCTTGCGTGTTTCAAGTGAATACATTCCTCACCGATTTAGCAGCAGTGCCAGGACTCAGGTGAGGCAACTCACCTCACTCCTCTCATCCTACTCCCTGCCCTGATTAGCAGAAACTTCAAGCTGAGAGCCTCAAACCCCACAGCTGCAAATTGGGAGGAAGTCATGCCCATGATTAGGCAATTTAAGTTGGAGCTCTGCCCCTGACAAGCTGTAGAAACTTAGGAAACTTCTAGCATCCCAGCCTCACCTATTTTTCTACTTATTTTTCTCTTCTTGCTCCTTCTGTCCCTCACTGGGATACTATGTGAATAGATGAGAAAATAAACCAGATTTTCTGAGTTTATAAATTACTTCCTGGGAATAATTTATATTGCACAAGTACTTTTCGGTCACTAGGGTACTATTTGGTAAATTACTGCCCTCCTGCAGTGCTGTAAGTGGAACCCTAGTGACTTGAAAGAGTTAATGCCTCCCTCCAAGCAATTAACTTACTCCTGGGGCATAATTTACACTCTGAGAGGATCTGGCTGACCATATGTGAAGCACTTGGAGTTCTTTGAGAGAAAGTCGGGTCTAGAAATGGAAAGAATTAATGCACAAAGTGCATTTGCAGACCTTTCTTCAAGGAGTCCATCATGTCACTTCCCAGAACAATCCTGTAAGGTAGGTCTTCGTTATCCTTTCCAGAGGCATTCTCTAGCCAATGAAAAATTAACTCATAATATAGCCAGCACGAGGTTACAGAATAACATATTTGTAAAATGACTTCACTATTTGAAAAATAATGGATGAAAGATTGGGAAGTGCATTTTAGAAATCTGAGTAAAAAAACAAAAGCTAAAGGTATGGTAAATGTGATAATGTTGAAAAGTAGGAATTCCACCTAAATATCATGGGTCAATATTGTATACAACTCGGGAGCCACTAACATATTAGAATGTGACATCTGTTTCAAAATGGTCATCTGAGGAGGCTGCATATCCTGATATACACCTATCACTCAAACACTTTCGCAATATGCAAACATCATTGCTCACCCATCCAACAAATATCACTTAAGCATCTCCCTTCATGAGATCTTGTGCTGGCAGTTGCTGAGAGACAAAAAAAAGTCATGAGATAGTATCTCTGTATTCAGGGGTGACAATTCTCTAGATTTTGAGAATGGGGTTAATTTTGGGCAGAAACCAAACCACCTGAGTCAATTCTAGTAAAAATGGTGGATTAAAACCAAGAGATGATAATTTAGAGACTGCTTTTCTGGTATGACTTGGTGGTTAATTGCAATGATGGCCTCAATTTTTCACCCTTCTCTGTATCTATGCTCTTTGCCATATGACTTTGCAATACCTCTTGCTAAAGTGATGGTGTCTATTTCCCCATCCCATGAATCTGAACTGGCATCATGACTTGTTTTGGCCAGTAGAATGCAATAGCAGTGAGGATGTTCCAGTTTTGAGCCATGACCCATGAGGTTAACATGTTTCCACTTTCTTATTCAAGAACACACCATAGCCAGAACATGGGCTAATCTGCTGGAGGATGAGAGACTCATGGAACAGAGTAGTATTGCTTAATTTGTCACAGACAAGGTCAGTTCAGATGAGCTGAGTCAACTCCTGCTCCACTCCTCCATCCCTGATACATAAATGAACCTCGTAAAGATCAGCAGCGCTGACTCTCTGACCACTCTGGATAGATGAGCAATATATACCTATTATTGTATGCCAATGGGATTTTGTGGTTGTCATGCAGCATTGTTATGACAATAGATAACTGATACGACTTGTAAACTGATACCAAGAGAAGAGCTCTCAGTGCTAACCACAGCATTCCTGAAACGAGTGGTATCTCCAGGTGACTACCAGAAGGCTGTGGCAAATATTTGGGAATGATTATTGAGCTGCCTTCCTCTGTTCTACTGCACTTGCACCCGTTGTTTGCAGTTGCTCGTATGCATAGCCATGGCTACGTTAGGCTAAATGTTCTCAAAGGGCAGGAGCCACATCTTTTATTTTTGCATCTTTAGTAGCTATCACATAAATGGCACTTGTCAAATGAATGAAAGAATGGAGACTCATTAGAAGCCGTACCTCGCATTGTGTGATTTTAGTAACTCTGTTCTATTCATGATATATGTTGGATGTGTAATAGGTAATCTTAGTAATTAATGCAATATCTGGACTAGATTATTTATGCACATTATATCTTTCAAAATGTGCAAAGGTATTTTCAGTAATAAGCGATTCTTTCTGTCATGTCATCTTCAAGTCATCCACTTCCCTGGTAACACAATTACCAGTTTCTTATACATTCTCCCAGAGAATGCGCAATCATTAAAATAAAGCTTTTGTCTAGGAAAGAAAGAACATTTTCAGCCACTATTTTTTAAAAGTCTGCATATTTTACAATTCCTTTTCTTTTGGATGGCTGGGCCTATTGGATGTAGCCCTTAGGTTCTTTGCCAGAATGATTTGAAGTTCCCCCTGAATTTGTTCCTCAAAAAAAAAAAAAATCAATTGATCGATTGATTGATTGATTGAGTCGGGGTCTTATTTTGTTGCCCAGGCTGGAGTGCAGTGGCACCATCACTGCTCACCACACCCTCAACCTCCTGGGCTCAAGCAATCCTTCCATGTGAGCTGGGACTACAGGTAATTGCTACCATGCCCAGCTAATTTTTTGATTTTTTTGTAGTGACAAGGTCTAACTATGTCGACTAGTCTGGTCTCGAACTCCTGGGCTCAAGCAGTCTTCTTACCGCAGCCTTCCAAAGTGCTGGGATCATAGGCATGAGCCACTGCACCCAGCCAATGTTTATTTCATTTTTAATTGACAAACTATAATTGTATGTATTTATGGCATGTAATGTTTTGATCCATATACATGTTGTGGAATGGTCAAATCAGGCTAATTAACATGTCTATCACCTCAGATACTTACTGTTTCTTTGTGGTAAGAACATTTACAATTTAACATTTAAAATCCGCTCTTTTAGCTATTTTGAAATGTGAAATACATTATTATTAACTACAGTCACCATGCTGTGTATCACCAGAACTTATTTCTCCTGTCTAATAGAAATGTTGTGTGCTTTGACGAACTCCTTCCCTATCCCATCCTTGTCTTCCTCCCCACCCAGCCTCTGGTAACCACCATTTGACTATCTACTTCTCTGAGTTGGACTTTTTTAGATTCCTTTTTTGATTCAGCAACTTCTCCTCAGCTTGTTTAAGGGTTTGAATGCTGCTGGATGCACACAGCTGTTTCTTTGCTTGTGTACTTCTATCACATAAGATGTCAGGCCAGCACGAACAGCCCGGTAATTACCGTGGAGCCAGGCAGCAAAGGAAACAGAGAAACTCAAGACACACAGTTCTCCAGGTGACGAAGCCAGGAGTGCCAAAACCTGAAAAAGAACCTTTTACTGTGGAGAACCCATGTCTCTATTTGATGATGATAGCAGGGTGAGTATAATTTTAATGTAAAACTCTTAAGGAATCTTTATAGAAAAGCATGTTGTTTCTGTTTTACAACAATGCAAAGATTTATAAACTGTGGCAAAACCATGTTGGCTTGCTTTGGAATAATGCCAGCATTGTATCCTTCAAGCCATGTTTTGTGGGGGGGTATCTGTGAAGTGGTTTAAACCAAAGCCACACACACACACAAAAATTTTCAGATTTATCTTCATAGGCTGCCGACTCCTAGAATTTATGTGCTAAAGGTGCATTCTTTTTTCTTTTCAACAATTAAGTGGCTTAAAAATCCTGATTCTCATGGTTCATGGAATTTCATGTTCAACTAATTTTTATCAAGCACAAAATGTATACTAGGCATAGTATTAAATGTATATATATTTTCTCATTCATGGAAATATAGCGTTCATTAAATATTATGTTACAAAGATCAAAACAAGAAAACAAGAAGCAAAATGACTTGATTTATATCTGCTTTATATGGTTTGCATAATCTTGGTTTGTGTAACATGGTTGCTCATAATTTCTCTAGACGTCTTTTGTGGGTTTGATACCAGATTTAGCTTGATTAATTTATATTCATATGATGGCAAATCTCAGAGAAGAAAAACTGCAGCATGGCATGCATGGGATGCTAGGCTTTTTCTTTTTGATTGAGGGAACTTTTTCATCAAAACATTGTTTCAAACAGATGTGTTCTGGTGTTTACTGAGGGGAGAATTCAAGCCAGACTGATTAATTAGCAGTTAGTCAAGCCATTTCCCGGCTCCTATCTGGGTAGTCTGGGGATTATAAAGCTGTCAGTAGGTTATAGTTAGAGGATGAAAAAAAATGACAAACAGCAAACCAAAGCTCAGATCACTATGCTAGAGTGTAAAGTATGGTATCCTAACCACTCAGCATAGTTTTTTTGTTTGTTTGTTTGTTTGTTTTTTAAATAGGAGCGTGCAGTTTTTTTGTGTGTGGGCATGATAGGGACTAAGGAAGAGGTTGGCAAACTTTTTCTGAAAAGAGTCAGATAGTAGATATTTTAAGCTTTGTGGGCTATTCAGTTGGTCAGAACTACTGAACTCTGCAAACACAGCACTAAAGCCATCATAAACAATATATAAACAGATGAGCACAGCTGTATTCCAATAAATCTTTATGTATGGGCACTAAAATTTGAACTTCACAAAATCTTCTTGTGTCATGAGATATTTTCTTTTGCTTTTTTCCTTCTACCAAAAAAAAAATATTCTTAGTTTGCCAGCTGCACATTTGGGTTGTGGACCATAATTTAACAATCCCTGGACTAAAGCAAAGTGTCTTGAATCAGTTCTAATCCTGCTT
Organism: Tarsius wallacei; assembly: GCA_963574415.1. NCBI lineage: Eukaryota > Metazoa > Chordata > Mammalia > Primates > Tarsiidae > Tarsius > Tarsius wallacei. The sequence continues at coordinate 4,902 of CAUYQG010283902.1, read as the reverse complement.
CTTTTGATTTTTTACATGGAGATTAATTCTTTCTAAGTCATAATTTCTTTTTTTTTTTTAATTTAAAGATGTGGGGTACAATTCAGGATTAGGTATAAAAATGTTTATTATGCAGGTACCCTTGTTGATAAGGTGTGCCCCCCCTCCCATGGCAGATTCCCACTATTGCCAATGAAGTCATAATTTCTATATTGGTAAACCTGAGGGATAATAGTGGTTTCATGATCTCTTCCAAGTATTGTTGGCAGGATTAAAGGAGATAATGAACTTATTTCTCCTGTCTAATAGAAATGTAAGATAATGAATGTAAAAGTATTTTGAAGAATGTGAAGTGCCATTCTAATATAAGATATTTAATATATTATTATTGTGTCAGAATTTGGTTATAAGTAGCTGAGAACTAAATTAACAGTGACTTAAGCCACGAAGACATTAGTTCCTAGTATTGGTGTTGATGATGTCATTAAAGACCTGACATTTGCTTTGTATATTCTGCCAATAGCATGTGTTGGTGATACCTCTTTTCATGGTGCAGGATGGAAGTCAAAACTCCCATGAATCACATCCTTACACGACAACATCCCAAACAAGAAAGAAGAGGGGTATGGCATGAAAAGGGGTTTCCTTCCAACCTTCTCTTTAACCAAATAGAAAATTCTTTCTTAGGGACCCCCCCCCAAACACACAACCTTTCCTTCACATCTCATTGGTCAAAACTAGACCAGTTACTGACAAAGAGAAAGAGGATTGATGTCTCTGGCTTATATACCAACTATGAATCAACTTCTGGAATTGGTCACAATACTGCCTGGAAAGGCAGGATTCTGCTGTCAAGGAAGATGGAGGAGCAACTAATGGTGTCACCACAATGTCTTTTCTCCCTGTTGGAAGTTGTATGTCTGGAAACAGGCTGGGGGAAGAGCTGATGAGCTAAATTCCCTAAATGCAAAAAATACACTCCAGGTGCCATACAAGCTGTCCTCATAGGCACATAACAGATGAAAACTGTTGCCATTAACTGACAGGGTTAGGCTACGAGTCGAGGCTGCATCAGAATGGAATCTCCACATCAACCAGCACTCATCTGAGAAGAAAACAGAAGGGAATGGAAGAAGGGAAGAAACTGAGTTGTCTCCATATGGTTTCTGGAACAGAACTAGAAAGAACCAATTTAATCTTTCAATATTATATATGATGATAAAATGCTCCATAGTCATGTTTTTGAGGAATCTCTTCACTGTAAAACTCAGTGCAGTAGGCACCTTTGTAGTGGGTCTCTTTTTTAGAAAGGTGAAATTTTTAATCTCGACTCAGTAAACACAGATTAAAGGTCAAATAGTCTGAAGTTTATAACAGTCTTCATTTTATAGAAGAACTTATCTTAAAATTTCATTAAATAATGAAACAATTGGTGTACTTTAAATGATTTTATTGATTAAAATATGATTTTCACATAATTTAGTATTACACCTATTACATTGCATTGAGCTAGGTAGATCTGTAAGTTTATTAATTGAAAAATTATGAATAAAATAATCCTTTAGAATAAAATGTGCACTAATGTGAACTAAGTTAAACATCTCAGAGTTTTAGGGTGCCACAGCAAATGACATTTCCCAAGGAAATAAATGCATATGCCAAAAATTAAAAAAGTCTTACACAAATTATACATTCTGTTCATATAGGTCAAATAACATTACAGTGAAGGTATTCCTACATTACTTAGGAGATTGAACCACAGGTCTCTCAAAATGCTAAGATTCTTTTATTCTATGAGTGCTATCTGACCTTGAAGTTCCCTTCTTTTCTTAAATACCACGGTTCTATAATTACAGTAGAAACAACTTTATAACCAGATTCCAAGTGTATAGGCCACTGTTCATACATTTGCCTAACCATTCATTTATTTGCTCATTTTTCAAAAATTCATAAATGGTATTACTCTCATAGAATTTATGGCCTAGAAGAGATGAGCATTAAACATCTATGTTATCACACCGATAAATGCATGACTGCATACAGATTAGTACTTTGAAGAGAGGAACACTCCACAATGAAGGGACATAATAAAGGAACCTGACCTTGACTGAAGATCAGGGAAAGCTTTCTGAGGAAGCAATACTTGAGCTGAGAACCCATAGAAGAATGAGAGTGAAATAGGTGAAAGGGATAGAGTGGGATGGAAAGGGCATTCCTAACAGAGATACAGTATAGGATGGGGACCCCCAAAAACCCAGAATTATTTTTTGAAGGGTGGGCCCCTTGTCATACAGATTTTCCCTGCTGTGTATGTGTTCTAGGAATCCATCAGCATCAGTGTACCAGCTTGTGTTGTTGTGAGAGGTTGCGTTCAGTTTCAGTGAATTTTTGGGGGGAGATGCTTTCAACACGGTTGCCCATTTTATAATGGGTGATTTATGAGTACACCTACCCACACCATGCTGAGTGTTCTGCAGTTGCATAACCCTTGTGCCTTACCCTCCCTATTTACCTGATCTCACCCTGAGCGACTTTTAAAAAAAATTTTCCCAGATGAAAAAAGTCCTCAAAGGGAAATGTTTGCTATTATGGAAAAGGTGAAACAGAAATGGCAGAAGCACTAAAAGGCATCAAAATTGACAACTTTAAAAACTGTTTCGAGCAGTAGAAAAAAAGTGTCTCGATGGGTGTAGTGCATCAAATGGAAAGTACTTTGAGGATGACTAAAGTTTAAACATGTAAGAATAAATACACATTTTAAATAAATAAATTATGGGTTTTTGAGGGTTCCCCCTTATATGTTAGTCAACCTGTTAGTCCATCTTGTTTGTCCAGCCTGTTTGTGCATCCACTCACCCATCTACCCATTCATCCATCCATGCATCCTGGTTTACAAAATAGTACAGTACTAAGTGAACATAGAGATACAAACAAGTAGAAATTATCTGTGTTTTCTAAGCCTGTTAGTTAATTTAAGGAGACCAGAGAAGTATGTTTGTTAAAAAATCCTCAGAAAATGTTAGGAAATTGTTTTAAATAACAATAGACATGAGACAGTTTCAGCACTTGCACTTGCTCAAATGGAATGGTATTTATGTGAACCAGAGGCAACTCTTCTGGGCATCAGTCTCAGTTTGCTTTTTCCCCACGGGAAAGGTGCAAGGTGCAGAGGATGAGACTCGGGTGCCAGCAGCATAACCATGCTTCCATGGGAACTGCAATTTGCAGTGAAAATTAAAGAAAAATATTGCATCAACAAAGGAATTTATTTAATTTTACAATGAATTATTTTTTCCTAGTGCTTTTAGGATTAACCAAAAAGCAAAACTCAATATTTTTTAAAAGAGGGAATTAAATTAGTATCTATTCTTTATAGAGAGATTTCATCATCTCGTTGTGACCTCCAAGAATGTGTTTGCCTATGCTGAAATCAGGGGTATTTGGGAGCTCATTTGTAATTATTAGCAAAATATCCATTTGCAGTTGTTGTCAGGTTAATGGTAAACGTTCCACTGAATTCACAGAATCTTAGCATTGTTTTATAACAGGATATGAGCTTATGGGTTGATCTAGTATAACTCTCATTGTACACAAGAAGAAATTGAAAGCCAGATAGGTTAAGGGACTTGTTCAAACTACATAAAAATTTATGTCCCAATTTACTCCATAGAGTACTGTACTCCGTACAATAAAAGTTGGATCTAGGATCTTCTAACTCCAGGTTTAGTAGAAAGGGCTTTGGAGTCTGATTCTCTACACTCAAATCCCTTCTATTTACCAGTCTTGTGATCTTGGAAAAATTGTTTATAGTTTCATCATCTATAAAAGGGGATAATAATTGTACCCACCTCACTGAATGGTTATAAAGATTAAAATGTATGAGAAGACTCATACCTGTTGTACATACTTAGTAAATGCTTTGCCATGTGTCTTGCTTTAGCCAATAGAAAGGACAGAAGTGACCATGTGTCAGTTCTGAGTTAGATTTCAATAGGCATGGCAAGTTTCCTCTGCCCTCTTGTGCTCCTGGACTCCACTATGAGGAAACCATGTTCTGGGAAGTCATTCATCCCAGTGAGAGGATCTGTGGAACAAATCTGAACTATTATGACTAACGTCACCATGAACATTCTTGAACAAGTCTTTTTATTGTGACATATGCATTTATTTTTTTCAAGTATTAACCTAGAAGTGGAATTACCTTAAAAGGGGCCAATTGATTTTCCAGGGTGGTTGTACCATTCTACACTCTTGCTAGTATTATATGAGGTTTCTAGTTCTATATCCTCACTGACACCTGATATGCCAGCCTTTTAAATTATATCCATCATGATGGGTGTTTAATGATATCTCTTTATTGGTAGCCTACTGAGTTGAAAAAGTTTCTTGTTTGTCTGAAAACTTCTAGTACTAGCTTCTGGGGTCTCTGTTTTACCCTCAAGGATGGCAGTTTGACTAAGCCCAGACGCAGACCCATCACTCAGCCTTGCTGGTCTGTACTACCAATTGGGGATCGGTCAGATCAAGTACCATGGACCCCAGAAGTACCCAGTCAATTCCCTGGGCAGTATGGAACTTCTTAGGTGGCCACACTGCTTAGATGCCAGAGTTTTATTCCAAAGGCAAATGTATCTATGAATGTTTGTTTGTTTTTTGAGTTGGAGTCTCACTCTGTCGCTCAGACTGGAGTGCAGTGGCCGCTCCCGGCCACCGCAGCCTCGACCTGCCGGGCTCCGGCGATCCTTCCGCCTCAGCCTTCCAAGTAGCCAGAATTACAGGCACGCGCTACCATGCCCGGCTGATTTTTTGATTTATTGTAGAGATGAGGTCTTGCCAAGTTGCCCAGGCGGGTCTCGAACCTGCGGGCTCAGGCAATCCACTCACCTCTGCCTCCCAAGGTGCGGGATTACAGGCTGAGCCACC
>CAUYQG010283893.1:0-21442 GCA_963574415.1 Tarsius wallacei | reverse complement strand
GAATATAAGTTTTCTTTCTCTTGGGTGGATAATTAAGAGTGGACTTGCTGACTTATATGGTAAGTATAGATTTTAAAAGAAACTGCCCAACTGTTTTCCAAAGTAGCAGTAATATTTTGCCTTACCATGAGCAAAGTATGAGAGTTCTAATTGTTCTGTATCCTTCCCAGCACTTGGTATAACCACCTTTTTGGGGTTGTCCTTTACTAAATTTGTATCATTCTTACTGGCATGTAGTGGTATTACAGTCTAATTTTCATTTTCATTTTTCTGACTAATGACATTGAACACCTTTTCATGTGCTTATTTGCCATCTGTATATATTGTTTGGTGAAGGGCCTTATCAAATATTTGGTTTGTTTATTTATTTGTTTATTTATTGAAGCAGGATTTATTGAGAGGACAGAAAAGTTCCCACAGTGGGAGGGGACCCGAAAGGGTTGCCCCTGTTTTGTTTTTTTAGTTGAGATGTTTGTTTTCATATTGTTGAGTTTTGAATGTTCTTTATTCTAGAAAGAAATCCTTTGCAAATGTATTTCATGGTCTGTGGTTCTTCTCTTCACTTTCTTAACAGTGTCTTTTACAGAGAAAAAGTTTTAATTTTGCTAAAGTCCAATTTATCACCCTTTTTTCATGGATTATGATTTTACGCCATATTCAGTTTGCTTTTAAAATACCAAATTTTCAGAAAGGGACAAGAAAATGCATTACTTGTCACAAAAAATAGTTGAGTCTTACATATTAGGACCTAGAATTTTATAATTTGGGGTAGAGTGAATTCTCCAACCAGCATGTCCTAGTGTATAACACCGACACTAGTTTTTCACATATGGTTCTAAAGCCACAGTTTTTTCATAGTGAATATTTACTGAGGCAACAACTAAAAGCCTGGTATTATAACATCCTGACAACTTGTATGATGTTATAAAAATTACCTTATGGCTAAAACAATTTATAAAGTATCCATATATAGTATAAAGCACCATCTATGGAGGCGAGACTTTTACAATACTGTGTAAAAAATAGTAGGTCTCAATAAATTCTGACTGAAGGAGTAAATGAGAAGCAATGGGGAAGATCTTTAGCCTACTTGAAATATAAACTATGTTATACTTTCATAGTATTTACCCCTAACTCCTACAGGTCAGGTTTCTGACCCCAACATTAACTGAGAGGCAGTATAGCATAAATAACTCTGGAGTTAAATTGCATAGCATCAAATCTCACCTCTGCCACTTATTTGCTAATATTTAACTGCTCTGTGCTTCAGTGTTCTCATCTGTACAATGAATACAATGATGAAATAGTATCTCTTTTGTTATTGGTTATTGTAAGAATTAAATCAGTTGATATATACAAATCCCTAAGAAAGGAACCCACTGTAACATAATACAAAAGTTTTTATGATATTAACATAATGAAAGTTACAGACCATGGCAAACTATTTTCACTCAATCAAATTGTTAAGTTCAGACCTCTGGGAAGTTTGACGTTGAGTAACGTACAAAAAGGTAGGATAAGCTTGCCTTTTTGAGTTGGTAGGTACATTTTTTTAATCACATGCCTGCAACTATAATATTGCCAGTAATTGTCTTCAGATCCTGCACATTTTTGGATTTATGAAAAACATGTAGGTTCACCAATGTCTAAGAATTCTTGTACTGAGGAAGAAATCTACAAAAACAGAACATTTTAACACAGGCAAATATCACTGGCTGCGTAATTCTCAGAGGATAACCATAGTGTTTCTCTTTAAAAGCATTGTTGATGTCTCTTCCCGTGCCTGATCCCCTGGCTATTAAACTGTTCCTATTCAATTTTGCAGAACATGGCAGGGGTCTAATGACTACTTTTGTACTATAGTGAATAAGTATAATAAAGCAGCAAACCATATAACTGCATTGAAGGTTTGCAGCAGTAAACTAGGGGAGCATCATGCTATATAATTTTCTCATCAAAATCTTGCATACTAATAAGACCCTAAAATAATGAATGTATGCCATTTTCTAATTTGTTTCACAAATTTAGTTCAGATACAAGATTACAATAACATAGACTAGGCAACATATAATCTAATGCTCAGAATGTGTTTCTTATCCATCAGAATTTAAGATCCATACAGAAAACAGACAGCTTTTAAAAGCTCAGTTCAGTCTTTAGTAAAATTATACAGATATAAAAAAATAAAATCTTCAATGAACATTAAATAGGAAAATAAAACAGTGAAAAAATAAACACAGGAGGAATTAAGCCTAAAGTTCTTATTCAAGCCAAACCAACACCAGTTGAAAATTTGCAAACATAATAACACATAAATTAATGATATGAGGTCCAGGAATGCATATATTTCTATTGTAATTTTCTTTTATATAGTATACTTTTCTAGTATTGTGATAAGACTCATATTAATGTCTTTTTTTGTGACTGAATGAATTCGAAAGAAGAATAAACCCTAATTTTATATTTCAATTTTCCCCAAACTGATCTACTAGTTTTTACAACAACTCAATTTGGCACTACCATTTTTCTAACCAATCTCAAATTATTCAAAAATAAAAACCAAACACTTTAACTTAAAAAAGTTTAAAGATAAATAAAATATATGCTGAGATATTTCAAAACCTAAGAAGTAAACTTAAGCAAATGTTTCAAAAAGCCAAATATCACTTTATATATTTGTAAAATTCTCAACACAGTAACAGTGGCATTTAATTGAAGCTCTATGCTCAGAGCAATAAATGACGAAGAATACAGACATTTTAAATCTGTGTACTTCTTCTTCTGCATTGTTGTAAAAAAGAAACATGTTCTTATTCTATTAAATAAGTACTATTTTATTACATGTCTACTTTACTTAAGAGGTCAAATTCTTAATTATATCATTAATAATTATGTTGACATGTATTGCCTATAAGGCATGATTTCTATGGAAGCAATTTAAGAACATTAGATATTCCTGATCATTTATCTTATTCTAACTAGCCCATTGGTTAAAAGAATAATTTTATAATCCTTTTAGGCAGTTAAACTAACACTTATTAGGTTATTTGTACACAAGCTTTTCATCCTGAGACATAACAAATGGAGGGAAACATCTGGTCAATAAATGTAAGGTTGTACAATGTCTTAATTCCTTAACCCATTATATGACTTCCTTGGCCAGAGAAAATTATATATCTTATGTATTTCTGAATCCCCAGTGCCTAGAATAGTACTTTGCTTATAGAAGTACTCAATGAATGCTAATTGAGCCGAAATGAGCATAATTAAGCAGAACAGATGTTTTAGTATCTGAGTCATTTTTGACTTCCATAGAACCAGCACAAATTGAGCAAATTTCAAAACACCTAGGAATGTACGTACCATCATCAATATATTTGATGAAAGTTCTGCTTCTCTAAATATTGGCAAAAACACTGGTTTAGAAACAGACAGAAATGGGTTTGAATTCTAGCCTACCCTTCCAAATTGTGTGTCTCTTGGTGAGCTATTTCATCTCTAAATAGAGTACTGGCTTCCTCATCTAAATACAAGAATAATTATTCTTATCAATATATCACAAGAGTTACATCATAATGCAATGAGGTAAGATTAAAGTAACAGGCGCATAGTAAGTGTTCAATATGTATTGGTGATGTTGATAATGATGATAATGCCATATGTCCACCACCCTCTATTAATGCCTTTAGATTTTGCATAAGTTCATTGCAGATACAACCAAGTTTATGAAAGACGATTCTCACATAGGAGGGAAGGAGTATAGAAAAATAATGGGCATACAAAAAGACATTTATGGGAAGCTTTATGAGGCACCATCCGAAATGTCAGTGTGCATGCCTTGGCAGTGGATTTACCTGTCCAGTATTCTAATTTTGCTTGGGGTCATACCCATTAGCATACATTTCCTCAGGGGAGATGCTGAGAACCAATGCTGGATGGCAGGAGAGCCGTGTCAACAGGAAAATTTTACAAAAGGGGTTTTCATTTAGGTAATCAAAATTGACTGAATGTACCAAAATAGAAGATAGTTAAATAATCACAAAAAAGTTAAATGCCCGTTACATGGACCAAGATGCAGGAGCAAAATTGCCCTGAGGCAATCAAGAAGGTAGCCTAGACAGTGATTTGAGCCTCCTTAAAAATATGAACACTGGCATTGGCAACCTGAGCAACTGATGCATCATTCTGCTTACAGACCTAGCCTCACATGACTTTACTATTCAAGTTTGTGGAGATCAGCCAAAATTCAGGAAACCACATTTTCTTTTCCTGTGAAATTTCACAAACTGTGAAAGCTTAATCACCAACCCATTTTGTACATCCATTCAACGCTGAGATGACTTACAAGATCTTTGCTGAGGATGCCAAACCCAGACTTTGACATCTGGGCACCACGGGGCACTCGTTTCAGACTAAGAAGTCATTGTACAGTATTTATCACCAGGTTGTGGCAGAAGTCACTATAATTTCATATATAAGATTTCAGGAAAAGGAATTATGTTCCATTTCCCCTATTCATTGCTTTACCTAAAATCTGAAGCCTGTCAAAAATAATTTAAATCTACTCTTCCAAACTTAGATATAGAAATGGAAGAAGAGTATGTATGATACATTTGCCTGAAAATAGAGAAAGCCCCAGAGTTGGAAAAAGCATATTGTTTCTCTAACTTAGGAAATATTCTTCAATTCTCTTCACTATTCAGTTATTATAATGGAGAAGAATATCCTGACAACTGCTTTTGGCAGAATTTTTTACATTTATGTGTGCAAAGGAAAAAATATGTAAACAGAAAAATATTAAAACGTTCAATGTTAATCTATATTTTAAAAGCCAGGCAGATCTTGACAAACTTTTCAAATACAGAATGCATAAAGTTCATAAAATATATATGAGCATGATTGCATTACTGTTTCTAATTTATTTTCCCCCTCAACAAAATTCTTCTTTTGAATTCTTATTTATTATGCCTTTTATTCAATTGAGTACCCAGGCAGAAAATACAATAAAGCTTTGCTAATTTTATAAAATATTGAAACACTGACACTGCAAATATAATTTCACTATCTTTATGTACTTCTGGGCATATCTCATAGTTTAATCTAAAAACCTATTTAAAGAATGCATAATTTCCAAGGCTCTTATTCTGATAATTTAATTTCAGTATCTTAGAGAAGAAATATTAAAAATTCAAAACTACTTGTTTGAAAGTAGTCAAAGAGCTAATTCGTAAAGATTAAGAGATTAAAGACGACAACAAACATGGCCAATGTCTTGATATAATCTTTTCAAAGTGTGTCTCTGGCCTTCTTGCAAGCTTTAGAAATGGTCCAAGTAGTCTCGCAAGAAAATAAAGACTATTGCTAGGTGGTCATCTCTATTAGGTCACCATTTTAAAAAATATTGTAAATGTCTTAATTTCCTGATCAACAGATTTCTTCCCACAACTGGAAACATACAGAGCTCTCCAGGCCAGTATGCTCCTCCCTAGAATAAAGAATGACTTATTTCAAGTGACTCCTCCCCCTGCAGAGGAATATCTCAGTTTTTAAATTCATATAACCTGTTTTGGAATCTGCTGCTTTTGTAGAAGAGAATGGGAGAAGCATCTATTAAAATACTTACATTATGTCAGGCATGGTGGCCCAAGCCTGTAATCCCAGCACTTTGGGAAGCTGAGGCGAGAGGATTGCCTGAGCTCTGGGGTTCAAGATCAGCCTGGGTAACTTGGCAAGACCTTGTCTCTATAATAAAACAAAAAATTAGCCAGACGTGGTAGCACACACCTGTAGTTCCAGCTACGTGGAAGGCTGAGGTAGAAGGATCACCTGAGCCCAGCAGGTCGCGGCTGCGGTGGCTGTGAGCGTGCCACTGCACTTCAACCTGGGCGACAGAAGTGAGATTCCAACTCAAAAATAAAATAAAATAAAATAAAATAAAATGCTTACATTGCTCTTTACCTTCAACCAAAGGTTTGGCCATTATGATTTGCATATTTATTACATATCATGCTAGAGATGCTTATTACAGTTCATGTTCTTATGTTAATATCTCCATTTCTATTTGTTCCATGATACCTGGCATCAGCAACCTTATGTTCTAAACATAAGGAAGATGGTAGACAGATGGAAAATTCAGGTAAAAGTACATAAATAGGCACAATGACAATATTAAGTACTTTTTACTTCCCATAAAGAAAATCAACACATTTTCATAAAGCACACATACTGACATTAACACATAATACCTATGAAATACAGTTATTAGCTCAAATAAAAGCCTCCAATTTATTAGTTTATACCTTTTCCTCCCACCTGAAAAACACTGGCATGCAAATTCAGTCTCAGAACAACATTTATTCTTATTCATATTATTACATAAGACTGAATTTTACCACAAAAGAAACACTAAAAAATATACTTTAGTTTTCTGTGTTAGATCATGGTCAAATTGTCAGTATTTGACCTTGTTTTTCTTTCCATTATGTTAAGCTGATCTGTACATTCGAGGAAGCAAGATACAGTTCTACTAAACAAGCTTATGAAAGGCAAGTATAATATATAAAATATATATATAATTGTAGATGTTTTCTTATTTGTAAATCTGATATCTCTATACTTATATCAATTATAGTAATTATGCACAACAAAAGAACAAAAAAATTGTGTTTATACAAAACTTGTTTATTTAAGGCACTATGCATTGGTCACAAGTGTGAGCAAATAAAACTGACTGAAAATCTTTGGTTTAACTTTGATCTTTAGTCCACCATTTTTTTTCCTTTCATTTGAAAAGGAGAGTGAGATTTCTGCATATACTTTTAAAAGACTGAATGCAATCTCTTTTAATTTTGAACAGCACTGAGTTTAATTTTGATAGAGTCTATCAAATAAATGGTGGTTCCAGACATTAAAACAGTAAATAGAATATAGATGATTGAGGCAAGCCTGAGCAGTTAGTTATCTGGGTGTTCCAGGATCTGGTTCTGTGATCCAACTCTACCTGCCATTTGTCACCACCCAGTAGCTGTTATCTATGTTTGTTTAAATGAGAGTGAGAACAATTCCTGGTCCTCAAGCTGGCTGAGATTCCAGGAATCAGGATCAATATTACATAAAGGGTTCACTGGTACTGCAGCCCAATCTGTCCGAAAGAATACCAGGAATAAGGTGTCAACTCTCTGCCTTACCCCTTAATTATTTTTTCTATTGACAGACAACCACATATATTATGTTCCATTATATATAATCATCTGTTTATAAATTATATGTAACATAACATACATTAAATACATTATATCATGTATTATGTTATATACTATATATTAACTTAACAATATTTCATTACATATATAACACAGATTAACCTAATGATATTAATATTAAATATAGTATACAGATTATAATGCATACTACATTATAGTATATAGTAGATATACTATATAGTAGATAATATCACATATATAGCACACAGTATATGTAATAGTATTATTATACATATACTAATGGTAAAATATGCAAATTCAGGGAAGGAGTTAATAACATAATATCAGATATATTGAAGACGCGTCAGATATTTATCTGATATCTAGCTAGCTAACAAAGAAATATACATTTAAAGCCACAGAAAATTTTGAGGGCAAAGGATATATGCTTATGTGCTCCCAATATTCCTACTATTCCTCAGTATATTTCAATGTATTTCACAGCTTGCTTCAAATTCATACTTTTAAAAACATTACATACTTGATAAAATTTCTCTGTAATCATTTTTTTAACGAACAGACATCAGCCAGTGAAATTTAGAAAAAATTTTGCCTAGGCTACCTACCTGTCCATGAACATTTATTCAGGTATCAACTATCAAGGAAAGTATTCTAGTTCTAACTTTGATTCCTTTCTCCACCCTTGCCCTTATAACATCTTGGATTTTTCCCTAAAGTCATTCTCAAGACTCAGTGCTTCTTTATTACATAATAAGCAGACTCAGTCTTCATCTTAAAAATGCTTTATTTTCATGAATGACCCTGGATTGCCTGAAGCAATGAAATTTCTGAACTATAAGTCACAGGACATAAATGACATGTTTTGTGTACTAAAGGAAATGCCTTAGAATGAGTCCTACCTTTTAGCAATTAGTATTACAATATTAACTCTTAATACATCCCACTCTGAAAGCCAATTAATCCCAATTCAGATTTTTTAATTTGCTTTAAAATTATTCTACATACTATTTCTTTTTAACACATTTTCAATTACCCAGTTTGACAAGAATCTTGGCAAATCAAATGAGGCCTTAAATAATTTTCAAGAATTCTCAAAAGGTTTTTCTTGTGAAAGTTTTTCACAATTCTGATAGAATAGCTAATTCTGTGCCATCAAAATGTGTTCTAAAACATTTATGGAGACATGGACATTGAGAATAAAACTAATAAAAAGGCCACTCTACACAAAATGAACTCAAGCAAAACCATCTATGAACTACAGTATCTAGCAAAAACCAAGCAATAGGTGAAAACTAACCAGAGTCAAGCATACATGAAGCCAAAGGTAGTAAATTCAAAAGAAACAGTTTTTGCATGAAATGCAGCATTTAAAAAATATTTAAAACAATAAATATTTAATGAAATATTTGACTTTGCAAGAACACATTAGAAGGCATCACTACAAATACTGGTGTGATTTTACATGCATTTGATTGCTTTGACTGATGTTAAGATTCCTCTTTTGTTTATTTAGCTCCCAAATGGCAGAATCTGTTCCTCTTTCTCACCATGATACGTGTCCTCATTCCCAGCACTGAGCCTGGTAAAGAATATGCACTTGATAAGTATCTGCTGAATGAACAAATGAAAGCCTAAAAGGGATGAACAAATGAAAGCCTAGATTTCCTTTCCATAATATATTAATAAGCAGGTGCTTATGTAAATGCCAGGAAAGACATGTTAAAATAACAATTATAATTGCAACAACAAAGAATATACTTGCGTAACACATAGCTGTTTATCAAGCAAGTTCACACACTGTGAATCAAACAATCTTCACCAAGGTATTAGCAGAGGTCTTATTTTGACAAGGAAACAAAGGCTAAAGATCAGTTTGGTCGCTTCAAGTCAGCTAACCATTAAACACAGGCCTTTGTACTAAGATACTTCATAAATTCTATACTAAAATTCAGCAAAATACTTAAAGTACATTATTGCAATATTCAAATAAATAGATTGAACATAAAAACTACACAATGTATGTATACATCCCAAACAATTGAATGCTTTTAATTTTTTTCACATTAAACATTGGCTTTATTGAGGAAATCTTGAATGCGATACAATGACATTCCTCTGTGGGATAGGGAAGGGTGTGTATACATAGGAGGGATGGTGTCTAGCGAAGTAATAAACAGGCAATCTGAGTTAATCGTTTCAATGGGCTGTGCCCCATTGTTCAATGTCAGATTTTGTGAACAAACTAATTAAATAGTTAAACAAAAAATATTCTGTTTTATGCCCAGTATCTATTGCTCTTTATATAACTCTCATTTCCTATGCTGAAATGAAAGACACTTGAGGTCACTTTGAAACCTTTAAAACAAACAAACAAACAAAAGAGACAGGGTCTCATTTTGATGCCCAGGTTGGAAGGCAGTGGCATGATCAAAGCTCCCTTGCAGCCTTGAATTCTTAGGTTCAAGTGATCCTCTGGCCTCCTGAGTAGTACACTACAAACTGATAACCATCCCTGAGTATTTTTTCTTTCTTCTTTTTTTTTTTTTTTGGTAGATGGAGTCTCACTCTGCTGCCATGCTGGTTTCAAACTCCTGGCCTCAAGTAATCCTCCCAATCAGTCTCCTGAAGCACTGGGATTACAAACATGAACAATCAAACTCAGCCTTTGATATCTTTGAAACACTAAGTGCCAAGAAAGTATCTTGTAATAATAATTTCTCAGTGGATGTTCACTTTAATAAGCTGTTGAACTAAAAAAAAAAAAAAAGAAAGAACAGAAAAGAAAATAATGAAAGGAAAAGTAAATATAAATATATATAACTAAGAAAGAACAGTTAATGTTCCTGCAATCAACAGAATCAAAGTTTGGAAAAAACATCTATATTGTGACTACGTTCTACCTTTTCCCCAGATGATTTATTCTAAAAATTATTCAGAATAAATGAAAGATAGATAAGAAGTTCAAAAGCCATATGACATTCAAAAGTCTGATATATCTACAGGGCTAAATTCTATCTTCTGAAATAACTTTTTAAAAAATTTAAGCAGAACATAATCTCATTAAATGACATAATACCAAAGCGAACATAAAAGATGTACAAGAGAAATGTTAAACACTTTCAGAAGAAATTAATGTTTATTGCTGCTGCCTTTGATACTCCTCTCATCTCTACTTGAATGCAGTTTAAATGTATTACTATTCATGAAACCGAGTCAGCCTAGTAATTTCTTATAAAATTCTCACATTCAAAGTTGATAAAGATTTGACAATGATTTATAGATGGTTTACAAAGAGATTTATCTTGGAATGTTTTAACTTGGAAAAAAAAAGAGATTCCTACATGACTATAAGAGCAATTATTTCAAATCAGCCTCAATAGGTGATTTTAAATGAATTCATATATTTTAACATAATTTTATAGAGTATTTCTTTTCCTCATATCTCTCTGAACCAATTATGCAATTTTTTCCAACTGCACATGGCAGAATTTCAGATATTGTATGTCTACATGCTTAGACATGATCTATTTATGTTTATTGATTATTTAGCTACTTAAATACCAAAAAGGGAAAGCTTGATAGATGGTGAACATCCTAGGTGATGCAGCATCATTGAGAAGGAAAGTGAATATCATGCTGTTAGTTTGCTTGGGCTACCATAGCAAAATACCACAGACTGGGTGGCTTCAACAAAAGAAATTCAGTTTCTCACAGTTCTGGGAGTTGAAACTTCCAGATCAAGGTGTCAGTGTTAGCAGGGTTGGTCTCTCCTGCTGAGGCCTCTCGCTGTGACTTGGAAATGGCCATCTTTTGCTATGTTCTCACTGGTCTTTCTTCTGCGCACACACCTCTCTGATACTCCTTCGCCTGTCCAAACTCTTTTTATAATACCAGTCAGAGTTGAATAGGTCTCACATTAACAGGCTAATTTTAGCTTAATCACTCTTTAATGGCCTTATCTCCAAAAAAGATCATGTTCTGAGAAAGTTTAGGATTTCAACATATGAATTTGGAGGCATCATACTTCAGCACGTAACACATGCCAAGTTACCGTAATATTAGCATTTCTTAAATGTAGGTAATACTTGTTCACTTGTCGCTTTATCTTCCACATTGTTATTATCATAAGTAAATTAACTAAATTATGTGAGTATTATTGCAGTGATTTTATTTTTGCAGAATCCAACAGCATATTATATTAAATAATTTGAATATTAAACAAATGAGTTTACAAATATGATCAGATTTTTTAAAACAATTCATTGCTATTAAAATAATTCCATTATTTCCTGATGAGAAATGTAATTGTATTTTGTGTTTTTGACCACAAACCTGGCACAATGTGAGACCCAGTAATAGTCATTAGTGAAAAGAGTTAATTCAATCCATTCATTCATTCATTCATTTATCCTTTAAATCCATTTATTTTCCAAAGATTTTATTTTGGGTACCATGTTCACTACTGGAGTAGAGAGGACTCACCAGAAGCCTGAACTTTGCCTTTATACAATCTAGTTATATAGTAAATCCTCACATGTATCCCACAACTTTAAAAGAAATCCATTCATTTTAATAGGAACAAAAACCCTGTGACAGGGAGCTATGAATTTGAGAATTAAAGCATGGGTCTTGTCTTCAGGGGGAACACAATCTGATAGTCAGCTTTGTAAGCAAAGATTTATTTATCACTATTATAACATAGACATTGGAGAGGAGCAATGATTGCACAAAGAATAAAATGATCAATAATATGAGCAGAGGTCAGGAAAGGCTTCATGGAAGAGGTGGCTAAAGAACTGAGGTTTGAATGAGTAGGAACTCACAACTCGGGAGAGAAGTACAGTCCAGGTTTCTGTCCTTGTGCTATTGGCCCATTATCCCCTTCTTAAGTGAACTCCCTCCCCAACTGTCTACAAACAATTCAACCCAATGCCATCTCTTAGCCACATTACTAAAGCCATGCTGGCTGTCAGTATTCACAGGTCACATTATATCTCTTATTTCTCTTTCCACCTGCTTTTATGTTGCATGGTTTATTAATCTGGTCTTCCTGCAGATTATTTGTATTATGCTCTGGTAGCCAAAAGATTAACAGCAAAGGAGTATCTAGAAATTTGTCACCCCCTATTCCCTCACATTCATTAATTCAGTAATTCTTGATGTTCTTTATAATGTGTGTCCTTTGTACGGCAGCAGGGCTTGACAGAAGGGGGATGTAGTGAATGGGCCAAGCTTCGGGCCAGAAAGACCTATATTTGAGCAATCACATCACCCATTTCTAATCTTCTGATCTTGAGCAAATAAAGTAAATTTGCTTAGCTCAGCTTCCTCATTTTAATTGTCTGTAATAAACGCTGCCTCATTGAGGTGTTGACATATAAAAGCACTGAGAATATAGTAGGTGGCCCTGAATAGTAGATGTATTCTCTTCCTCCTCCTCTCTTCACTTTTACATCTTGCATTGTCTCTTCGTTCCTTTAGACAGTCCTAAATTACCTACTAAAATGTTTTTTCTTTCTAACATCAACATTTTATTTCCCTTCTGATCTTTTCTTTCTAGAAAAACAGTGATAACCTTCTTCAAGTCTCACCTGATCAATTTATATCCCTTCTTTGAAATCCCACAAGGAGTACACATTCCTACTTTAATTAGATGAAATCCTTCCTTACCCAATTGCCTTTCTTTCAATATATTAATTTGTATTCACAGCTCTAGCCATGAAAATGCATCTATTATTCTGCTTTCATTCATTTAAGTTCAACTACTGGGTCTCAGCAAACAATGTGTCTATGAATAGTGACTCTCTAATAAAGTTAAACAAAATATAACCTTGCCTTTACTCAGATACATTACCAGAAAACACTCCTCTTTCCCCTAATCATAAGGCTCCTCTATGCAAAACCCTCCATGATCTTATTTCACACACAGCCCTGTTCAATTCCTATAGAGGAAACAGGGATTCTCAGTCCTGTTTCCATATTAGAATCACCTGAGGATCTTTAAAAAATGCTGACGCCAGGAATCAGTCAAAATAGAATAAAGCAGTGTTTGGGGATGGGACCCATTAATCATTTCTTAAAAGCCTGACAGGCAACCCTAATCTGTAGTCAGAGCTGAAAACCTCTGAGTGGCAACTGGCTATGTATGATTGCGTGTTTGGGACTTTAAACACTTTTACTTATGTTTATTGTTTCTCCCCCATTAATTATATTGTTGAAAGTCAAGACCATATCCCTGTTTAGTTTGTACCAGGTACCAGATGCATGCCCTTAGGCAAGTCATTTAACCTCTTGTAACCAGTCCTGATCCTCTGGATTTAATGAGTCCTTCTACCTCCAAGGGCAGTGTCAAGAATTAAGTGACATAGTTGTAAGATGGCTATAAAGAGCAGTCAACAGCTGCCTAGGAATCACTCATTTAAAAATACAATACTCTGCTTCCACAATCACCCTCCACAATTCTTCCCCATAAAAATAATAATATGAATGACATATACATTTTTCTAAAAAAAAAAAGAAAGAAAGAAACTCTTTGCTGGAATTATAAAACACTTTCCTCAGAAGAGGCAGAGATTCGTATTGTCAATTTGCTCTAGTAATGGAAGGGAATAAGTTAGTAGATAGTATTAATATGTAGAAATATGCTGCAACAATCTACCACTGACATTATTTTTATTCTTAACACAATGATAAATAATGTATTAGAGGAGCAAGTAGGCTCTGAATTAATGCAAACCACTGTAAAAGAAATGTGCAGCTGTTGTAGAATCACTTCTCTGGGATTTGAGATGCATATGGTGTCAAAAGTAAAAATATTTAAATTCAAAAGCAGGGCACTCCAGGAGCCTAGAACCTTTAAATAAGAAGCCACTTCTATCTGCCCTCTTTTGTGCAGAAAGGGGCAAACTTGGAGGAAAAGAGCTTTAAAAGTGAAAAATCATGTTCAAAATCTTCTAATATCATAATTGTAGAGGTCGAGGCCTTAAATCTACTTACCTCAGTTACAGCAAAAGGAAAACTGCTCTGACCTCTGTTACACCAAAAAGAAACAAAAACTACATAACTAAAGAAAAAGACTGAGTCTAACCATCCAGTTCATTAATTTCCGGATAATAGCCCAGCATGTGATTTGTCTTTACTTGAACTTTGTTCAGTGGTGATAAATTTAGATCTTAATTATGTTGACTAAAATAATTTCTTACAAATTTTACTCATTTGTATTAGGAGACTCTTTGGGATTCTTTGGAGTTCCTTTGGAATTATACAGAGCAAGTTTATCACGCATTCTACATAACAGTCTTTTAGTTATCAAATGAAAACTTTTACAGTCTTCAAGAATCTTTTCTAAAAAGCTAGAATTTTCACTAGTATTATTGCTGACACTCTATCCAGTGATAAAACTAGCACTAGAAAATGGCATTCTAAAACATCTTACCATCTTCCTTCAATTAGGATTTGGGCCATGGCAGGATCTGGCCTCAAAGTCAACAAAGAAACAGATAAATGTGGTAGACAGAAGACACTCTTTGAATCATCCACTTGGGCTGAGTCTTAACCTCGCCTCTCACACAGTAATTGGGTATAATATTCAGATACAGTATTCCATGATGATGAAAGTTTTAGTTACATTTTATTGATGCTCCTTGACTTCAAATTCTGTTAAACGTTTCATAGTCATAAGAATGCCTATTTTAGTGATTTTTTTCCCTTCAGTAAATCTAAATATCAGTATGAAACTACATCATAATCTATGAAAAATGATACCTATCACAATTCACAATTCTCAAGCATAGCTTCTTAAGATAGTTGATTCTTGTTTTCCTGATGTATTTCATGCAGGCAATGTGCCAGCACAAAGCCACCTATATACTAAATAAATATATCCTAATAAATATATATATTATATATTCATATTTCTAAATAAAATGCCTCAATTCTGAAATGACTTCCTTAAAAAAATTAACTATTGAATGCCAACTAGAATTTCTCAAAAAGGCATGATCTTTAACCTCCGATCTCAGTCACTTTTAGACAACTGAACAACAGTTACAGTGACATGCAAAAGATCCCTCACAAAATCCACAGCTTACACTGCAACACAGAAAATACGGAAATCTGAAGATTGTAACACCAGGGGAAAATAATGCACACCACAGTTCTCTTGACCATAACTAGGTATTCTTATATGAAAGACAAGTAAATAGGGGAAAAACACAAATTTTCTCTTTCGCTCTTTTATTAAAAGTTTGATGTACACATTTCTTAAATTAATTTAGAGGAACATTGAAGCAACCTTTCTTTATTTTTTCTTAAGTAGAAGCACCACTCTAAACCAACATATTGGGAATTTATTCCACATCGCCCACCCCAGGTGCCATGCAACAGATTGTTTTAACATAGAAACCCCAAAGGACTAAGCAGCATTCCTCTTGCCTGTCATTCTATTCCAATTATCATCACATCACCAATCTGAGAAACATGTGATGTTAATTTCCTTGTAGCTCTAAACTATTCCTTTTCCCTTGAGATTGCCTATAGCTATATTTCTTTCACACTCTCATATTTTTCACTGAGTTTTCTGCATGCTCTTACCTGACCAGCCAAAGATTGCCATTGAGGGGAGGGTGCTACAAAGTTTAAACAAAGGCGTGTGTGTGTGTGTGTGTGTGTGTGTGTGTGTGTGTGTGATGATACACTTGTCTGAGTCCTGTTCAAAGTTTTTAGTTTGATCAACAGCAATTCAAAGTGAAAAATACAGTGCACAATATCTTTTCTGAAGTTCAAAGATCCTACTTTTATTTGTTTTTGTTTTTGTTTTTATTGAGCTGGAGTCTCACTCTGTTACTCAGATGGAGTGCAGTGGCCACTCCCGGTCACCGCAGCCTCGACCTGTTGGGCTCCGACGATCCTTCAGCCTCAGCTTTCCAAGTAGCTGGAACTATAGGTGCGCACTACCACACCCAGCTAATTTTTGATTTATTGTAGAAATGAGGTCTCGCCAAGTTGCCCAGGCGGGTCTCGAACCCGCGGGCTCAGGCAACCCACTCACCTTAGCCTCCCAAAGCACGGGATTACAGGCTGAGCCACCGAGCCCGGCCAAAGATCCTACTTTTAAAACACACACACACACACACACACACACACACACACACACATATATATATTTTATTCCTTATTGATAAGTTTTACAATTCTCAATGTCATTATCAGCTATCCAAGTTCTTAAGCACATAAGCAAACCTTGTAGCTACTCATAAATTACACTTTTAGCTATTAACAAAATAACAAAAAAGTTCTATTTTTTCCTTATCTCTTCTCTCAATTAAAAAAAAAAAGATGGAGTATTGATCTACAACCAGGAACATGGCAAAGGTCTAGCTCACATGCAAATAAATAAATATGTTAATAAAAAAGAAAAATTAGATATTATTTCTTTTTCATTCTACCACTGCAATCTTGCAAAAAATACTTCATTAAGATTTCGATTAGCTGTCTTTACTCTTTTACAACCATGCTAAAGCCAGAAAAACCTAATAAAATTATTATAGTACATTGCAGAAATGGATAAATTGAAGAGCAACTTTATTACACCGTACCAATAAGGAAGAAGGGAATTCTTGTTCTAGTCACTGCTTCATTCCCTAGAACAAGGAACACTTTATCTAAAAATTAGGAACTTATTATTTTTCTAGAGAATAAAGTAAACTTAGGGAAAAATTGGGAGTATTTTCAATTTTAAAAAAAGTTAACATCCACCACGATGGGATAGCTGGGAAACACCAACAATCCCACTGAAAACAACTAAAAAGGCCAAATAAAATACTGTTTGTCTGTCCATATATTCATCAGCTATCTATCTAGGCTTGTTAATCTATATACCCATCTATTCATCTATTATCTAGCTATCAAGTGTCTATATATCTACCCATCTATCTTCTATCTACCCATTTATTCACCATCTCTCTATTATCTCTATCATCTACATATCTATCAACTACCTATCCATCCATCATTTGTTTGTCATCTATCTGTCTGTCTGTCTGTCTACCTATCGACATAGGAAAAGTGCCAAGTCCAATAGGAATCTGGAGGTCAAGAGCCCAGGGCTATGGAATTGAAGAGACATGATGACAATCTGCAGTCTTTCTGTCCTCAAAGCGTTTGCTAAATCTTGGTATGGATCTGAGTCAAGCTCATGGAGTCACTGAAAAAACCCTATGTAACCTGTATGTATTTCCCAGACCGCTATAGCAAGTTACTACAAATTTGTTACTTAAAACAACAAAAATGCATTCTCTCACAGTTCTGAAGACAAGAAGTCTGAGTGAGGTGTTGGCAGGAAGTGCTCCCTCCCGCAGCTCCCAAGGAGAATCTGGTCTCTGTCTTCTCTAGCTCCTTTGGCAGTCAGAACTCCCTGGCTTGTGGTCACACCACCCTACTCTCTTTGTCACCTTTTCATCTATGTTTCTTCTCCTCTGGGTGTCTGTCTCCTCCTCTTTCTTATAAGGATAGTTGGATGGCATTTAGGGCCTACCTGAAGTAATCCAGAATTATCTCCTCAAATCTTTAACTTACTCACATCTTCAAAGACCCTTTTCCCAAATCAGGTAATATTCATAGGTTCTAGGGATTTAATGTGGATATCTTCTGGAGAATCATTTTTCAGCCTATTACAAAACCTAAAGAAAATAATAAAAAGGAAATCATACATGAGCTTACTGAAAAAAAGCATAATCCTTAAAGGAAAAATATTATAAATTCACTGCATAAAAATAAAGAATTTCTCTTATTCTAATGACAGTGTTATGAAAGTGAAATTGCACGCTATAATAATGGAAGAAAAGATTATGTGAAACAAAAGATCAGGATCCTGAATACATACAGAATCAAGTACTTTAAGAGATTAACAAGAGAAAGGTAGACAGACCATCAGAAAAATGGGCAAAGATTTGAGCAGAAACCTCACAGAAGAGATACAGAAATGGCTGATAACAATATAAAGAGGGCTCAGTCTCTTTATTCATCAGGGAAACCACAAATGAGATCCAACTATCCACCCACTTAAGCGGCTAAAAGAAAAACACTGACAATGACAAGACTGACCAGCATGTGTCGCATCTCAAACTCTCATACACTGCTGCAGCCTTAATTGGTATAGCCACTTCAGAGAACTGTGGGGCAGCTTCTAGTAAAAGAGAACACGTATTCACAAATAACAATTCTACACTGATGTTTTATATTTCTTTTTTCAATGTTTGTATGTATTTATGAGGTACAATGTGACATTTATACCTATATCTATATATACTAATGTACATTTCCACATTATGGGAACCACTATGGAGATTCCTCAAGAAACAAAAAATAGAATTACCATTCGATCCAGAAATCCCCAGGACTCTAGATATGTATCCAAAGAAATTGTTATCAGTATGTCAAAGAGACTCTGAACTTCCATGTTCATTGCAGCGTTATTCACAATAGCCAAGCCATCAAAGCAAATAAAAGCAATCTAAGTTCCCATCAATGGATCCATGACTAAAAAAATGCTAGTACATGTCAAATACTAGCATACCTTGAATGGTATGTGGAATGGGTAGAATGGAATGCAATTAGGTAGAAGGAGGGATTTGTGGAAGTTAAGAATGTTCTGTTTCTTTATATGAGTACCAGGCACATGTCTCTTTGCATTTTAAAAATTCATTAAGACAATACTGTGACATATGTCAATTTCTATATGAATGCTACACTTTATAAAAATGTTATTTAAAAATAAACAAGAGAGGCTGGGCGCAGTAACTCACGCCTATAATCCCAGCACTTTGGGAGGCCAAGGTGAGAGGACTGCCTGAGCCCACAGGTTCAAGACCAGCCTGGGCAACTTGGCGAGACCTCATCTCTACAATAAATCAAAAAATTAGCTGGGCGTGGTGGTGCGTGCCTGTAGTTCCAGCTACTTGGAAGGTTGAGGCGGAAGGATCACCTGAGCCCAGCAAGTCGAGGCTGTGGTGGCTGGGAGCATGTCACTGCACTCCAGTCTGGGCGACGGAGTGAGACTCCAACTCAAAAGATAGATAGATAGATAGATAGATAGATAGATGATAGATAGATAGATAAAAATAAACAAGAGAAATTCATTTTTTAAAAATCTGTCCCTGACAAAAAAATAAAACGTTGAAGACCAGTCTAAAACAACTTGAATATTAAATAAAGTATTTACATAAGTGTTATGTATATAATGCTACAATAAAGTGAATTCAAATGGATATTTAAACTGATCTCTTTCTTTCATTAATTGTTCAAGCACTTACAAAGCATCCATACCAAATGCAAATTCAGATGGGATTGAGTAAGATATATAGCAATATCCAAGAATAAAAAGGCATTTCCATGCCCTTGAATAACTTAAAGCTTTCATAATGGTACAGATTTAAGAATAAATCATTAAAGATTGAAAAATATTCAAGTTTCCAATGCTCCTTGAGGAGTTAAAAGAATGTAATTACGTGAAGATTTTGCAGCAGTCTAGTCAGATGCTGAGGCTATTTCTTTCTAAATCTCAGTTGCGTCTCTAGAAATATTTGGCCACCAGCATTGTTTTCTCATTAATCATTCTATCCACCTGGCCTTCGAAAAATATTTTACACTATCTTCAGGTTTTTCATTTTCTCTATTAAAATCCATTATCTAGTAAAGTTCAAAAGTGTAATGTAAGATTCTCATATCTGCATATTTCTCCTAGTTAAGCAGAATACACAAAATAATTTTTAAAGATCTAATATGGAAAACAAATTATCCCCACTTATCAACAGAAAGGATGCAATACGGTATTTTTTATCAAAGCTTATTTTAGAGATATTGATCACAGCATGATTTTTTTTCTCCACTTCATGACATGAGTATTAAAATTAGCTTTCACAGTCATTTTGGGATGAGTACCACTAAAGGCAAGAATATCCATTTCTTGAAGATCAACTAAAAGGAATTAGCTAATATGTCTACATTTCAATACATGTCAAATTTAGATAAATAGGTATATTCATATGTACATATAAAAATTATAAAATATCAAATTAATACCCTAAACCGTGTTAATTACTGGGACTGGAGGGAGGGCGTGAAGGGAAAGAGACTTTGATAAGGAGACTTATTTTTGTTTATATCAATACTTTTGAAGTATTTACAATGTGCATAAATTTCTATTCTGCATTTTTTTTTTTTTTTGAGTTGGAAAAGTCTCACTCCGTCGCCCAGACTGGAGTGCAGTGCCGCTCCCGGCCACCGCAGCCTCAACCTGCTGGGCTCTGGCGATCCTTCCGCCTCAGCCTTCCAAGTAGCTGGAATTACAGGCGCGTGCTACCACGCCCGGCTAATTTTTTGATTTATTGTAGAGATGAGGTCTCGCTTGCCCAGGCGGGTCCCGAACCCGTGGGCTCAGGCAATCCACTCACCTCAGCCTCCCAAAGGCGCTGGATTATAGGCTGAGCCACCGAGCCCAGCTTGCTCTTTTACTCTTTTGGGTGATCTAGAGGGCATTCTCATTGGAGTGTCGGCATTTGCATGTTTACTAGAAATTAATTTTTTAAAAGGCCAAAAACTTGTACATTTATGGGATTGTATGAACTCAATTTTGTTTAAAACTTGTTAACTTTTTAAAATGCCTTCATTGAGAGTTTGGCTAAAGTTTGATTCTAGTTGAAGTTACAATTGGGTATAGGAGAGAAGATTACATAGGGCCTGGCTATAAATAGTAGGAATAGGTATGAATTTCTTGTTTGGGGAGTTTGTCAAGGATAAATATATATTTTTTTTCCACTGAGGCTTTTTATTTGTACATATGCATTACGTCACTAGAAAAAGAATCCCAGGATTTTCCTTCCTATGTGTTTCCTTCTTGCTTCTTCGTGGTCCATGATGCCAGCTGGGGTTGTCAGTACAATGAAACCAAACTGGTGGAATGGAAGCAGATTATTCTGCCACTTTTCTAGATCTTTGAGTTGCACATCAAATCTGGGGCTATCAAGTCACACTTGTTTAACCTGCCTGTGAGGTTCACAACAATTTTTCTAGCTCTGGAATCATCAATGATTTTAAATTCGCCAGTGTAACCATGCTTCACCATCACAGTTAGAAACCGGATGATAACTTTGGAGCACAGCCTGATAAGAACCTGGCATTTGCCTCTCTTTTCAGCATTGTTGATGCTCTTGAGAGCATCA
>CAUYQG010283891.1:0-45835 GCA_963574415.1 Tarsius wallacei | reverse complement strand
GCTGCCACGCCCGGCTAATTTTTTGATTTATTGTAGAGATGAGGTTTCGCCTGCCCAGGTGGGTCTCGAACCCGCGGGCTCAGGCAATCCACTCACCTCAGCCTCCCAAGGCACGGGATTACAGGCTGAGCCACCGAGCCCGGCTAGTACTAAGTCTTTAAAATCTAGTGTATTTTACGCTTTTAGTACATTTCAATTTGGATGCTAAATTTTCAATAAAATATAGTCCTACCAAAAGAATAAATTATGCTTAGTGGAAAAATAATATACACTGCTCTAGTGTTTTAATTGAAATTTTAAATTAGTGAAGTTAAACAGTAAAAATTTGGTTTCTCACTTGCACTAGCAACACTTCAAGTGTTCAGTAGCCACATGTAGCCAGTAGCTACCAATATTGGATAGTACAGTTCTAGGACCTTGCTACTCAAAATGTGGTCCATGGCCAGCAGCATCTGCCCTGGGAACTGGTTAGGAATACAGAATTTCATGCTTCACCCAAAATATGCATTTAAAGTCAAAATGCGTATTTTGGCAAATTCTCCAGATGATTCCTTTGCTGACTACAGTTTGAGAAGCCCTGCTCTAGAGTTCAAGCCACGGTTTGAGGGAATGTCTGAAGAAACAAAGTATATTTTGCATGTAAAAGAGAAACCCCCAGGAAGCTATGATAACAACCTTCAAATATTAAAAAACAAATAAATAAATTTTACTTTTTTATGGGTCAGAGTCTCACTGTTACCCAGGCTGGAATGCAGTGGCACAATCACGGTTCACCACAACCTCCTGGGCTCAGGCGATCCTTCTGCCTCAGCCTCCTGAGTAGGTGTGTACCACCATGCCTGGCTAAATATTTGAAGGCTACAACCTTCAAATATTTAAAGGTCTATTGTGTGGAAGGTGGGAAAGTTGTAGTTCCAAGTAGAAGAGTTGGAACCACAGGCAGGGATGGGGGTGGGGATGGGAGAAAGGGAACTAAACTTTATGAAGCTTCTGTAATTATGTCCCTTAATCCTTGTAGCAAAATAACTGGACTTGGATCTGAGTTCGAATCTCACTTCTGATAATTACTGTGCATCCTGAAGGAAAAAATTACTTAACCTTGCTGAACCTCAGTGTACCATCTGTAAACAGGAAAAATAATAACTCACCTACCAGGGTCATGTAAAGACTATGTGGGCAAGGACCATTTGCTATATTCCCTGCAGCATCTCTGGGCTTGGCACAGACCTGCCACAGACTCAACCCTCAATAGCTATTTCTTTGTAAACTGGGCAAGGCACTGACTTGAGAAGGGTGGCCATTACCGCTTTTAGCAGGCTCGTGGGTTGAGGTGATGCGTTGCATTTTTCAGGGCACACAAACAAACTCAGCCCGTGCATTCCTTCATCCCACTAAAAGCTTGTTTCTTATTTACAGCTTCAAATTGATCTGGATCGATCCATCCTCAAACCTTTTCATCAGGAGAATGAACACAGACGAGTGGGTAGGGGAGGCTGGGGCTCCTCATCTTCTCTTGCTCAGGAAGAAGTCCTGGGTCTCTGGCCATTTCCTCGTTATTGGGACAATTAGCACCAAAGCAGAGTACAGGGTCACTTGAAAGGGGGGTCAGGGCAACCCGGCTCATCAAAGCGTTTCTCTGCAAAAGACCCCACCACAGACTCGCCAAGCCACATCTGTGCTTCTGTCAAGTAAACAAAGAATATCTACTGCTCTCAGGCAGACACTAACATTAGCCGAGTAAGGGCTCTTTGGGGACTGGGGAGAGGAGGTTCGCATTTGAAAATGAACCACTGTACGTGGATTTATAGCGCTGCTTTTCCGATGGAGAGGGGGAAATATTTTTCTCTGGGAGATTAGAATTTACTAGTGGATTCAAGGGTAACTTTGGAGAGTGGCGGAGGTATTAGATGTGGCACTATCACAGTATTGTTTTATTGGCAATTAGATTTCAAACTGGCACGAATGTATGAAAATAAGTCTCAATTATGGGCCTGTGAAGTTTCTCCACCATCTGTCAACAGTTTGCTCCTTATGCCACAACATGTGTACCTTTGGAGGGAAAATGATTTAATAGCCCAAGTGAAGAGGTGCAGCTCACCAAATTGTATTGGAGGTTATAGCCAGTGCTTGTGTTTATGATTTCTGATGCAGGGAAAGCAAATTTAGACTTGAGCCTGTGCATGTGCATACACACACACACACTCACACACACACACACACACACACACACACACACACACCCCTTCCAGGGCCTCACAGTCTTGCACAATGTCAGAGATGGAATATCACTTCAAAAGAGTGAGCCCGATGTCTCTGTTTTGCAGCTGCAAAATTCAAGTCCAGAGAAAGAAAGGGACTGGTCCAAGTAAACCATAACCAATAGGACACTTGGGGTTAGGGGCTGGTGGTGTGCTGGCAAATATGTAACAACCAGCTTTCTGGGAAAATTCAAGCCCTGATGTGCAGTACTTGCCTATTCCCATGGTGTAAATACTCCCACATTGGTTGATTCCATGCTACCCATGTGATATCAGTGGATGTGCAGTTTGAAAGAGTCATCTCTCACAAACCAGCATGAACTGGCTCCAGTGTACCATTGGGAAGGGGAATGAGGTTGCTGCATGGAAATTTGTGGTTTACTTGTCTGGCATCTATTTTCTCTTCTGGAAAGAGAGCCCTGTTTTTTCCTGAAGGTATCTATCCCCACCCTATTCTTGGCCCATGTGGTTTGGGTAGGGTGATTCCATCATCAGTTTCAGGGATGCCACATGACCCAGGACTAGGTCCATCAGTGTATCCCACCTCCCTGGACATTGATTAGAATGGACCTGGGACCCAATTTGGTTCTGGGAGTCTGGCCCAGGACCTTTTTTGGAACTGGTGGTCTCAGAGCTATGAAGAAGTATCCAGGATCTACTGGTGGTCAATTTGCCATGAGAGAAGTGGCTGTCTGAGAATGGAGACAAACACAAAGGAAACAGAACCAGGAGCTATAGAGAATGGGTTCTGATAATATTGTCTGTTCCTGGATCTATCCCTGCTTCAAGCTTCATTCCTAGACTTTTTGTTTATGAGAATTCATGTTTCTCTATCAAGTGTGTCACTCCTGACAGAAGAGGTCCTAACTGATGAACTTGTCTCTTGAGCCTTTGGGACTTGTGATTTATCTAGAGTGTGAACTTCATAAGGCCACAGGCTTTGCCTTTCTCGGGGACTCATGCTTTCACAGAACTTAGCACAGTACCTGGTGTGTGGAGATGGTCAACAAATATTCATCAATGTCTCGTATCTGGCAGCTTTTGCTGCATTATGATGCTGTAACAAACAGTCTTTAAACTCAGTGACTATAGCAACAAAGATTTATTTCTCACTCATCCCTTTTGTCATTTATGTTGACTGCAACTGTACTCCAGGTATGTTCATTCTAGGGTCCAGCCTGGTGGAACAGCTCCCACTGGGGACATGATATTCTCATGACTGATAAAAAAAGAACAAAGGCAGAGACTTGTGGTGGCTCCTAGTTTCTGTTTAGATAAGTTACGTGCCACTTCTGCTCATGTTCCACTGACCAATGCAAGTCACATGGCAGAATGTATACGCCCACCACAAGGCACTGCAAGCCATAGGCATGGGCAGAGATTTGTGATCTCATAGGTTGGTGAGTCATAATGACACAATATACAGGCAGTTGCATATTTAGAAGGAGTATGTGGGAACACAATTAGATGTCATCTTGTGAAATCAAATATTCGAATATCCACTGACCCAGACATGCTACTTTTAGGTGTACACCCCAGAGAACTACTTGCATATGGACATCATGAGACATGAACAAAAATGTTTATAGCAGCATGTGAATACAGCACAAAAACTTCAACAACTCAGATGCTAGTGTCTATAGGCAGTGAATGGATATGTAATCAGGATACATTTACACAAAGGAATATTATACAGCAGCAAAAATGAACAAACTGTGGGGTATGGTGGCTCACGCTGGTAATCCCAGCACTTTGGGAGGTGGAGGCAAGAGGATTGCTTGAGCTCAGGAGTTTGGGACCAGCCCGGGCAACATAGCAAGACCTTGGCTCTACAAAAAATCAAAAAATTAGCCAGGCATTTGGCACACTTCTGTAGTCCCAGCTACTTGGGAGGCTGAGGTGGGAGACTCACCTGCACCTAGAAGGTCGAGGCTGTGGTGAGCCATAAATATGCCACTGTACTCCAGCCTGGGTGACAGAATGAGGCTCTGACTCAAAAAACAAACAAACAAACAAACAAAAACAGAAATAAACCTCAGCTACTTGGAACAACATGCTGGTTCTTAAAAACAATATTGAGTGAAATAAGCATGCCTGCAGAAGACTGCATGTAGTATTATTCCAATCTTATAATTCATTTACATGTGAAAGGACTAAGCAAAAATTCATTAAAAATACACATAAAATTCAAGATTTGGCTACTTTGGGCGAGGGAATGTATGGAGATGACATAGATGGACACAAGTTACTGGCAATGTTCTAGCTTTTAAGTTGAATAGAGAGTAATGGGGCAGTCATTTTAATATCACATATTTTTTACTCATAAGCAGACCTTGAACAACTATCATAATACTATAAGAAAGGGATTGGCAGCAGTGGGAAACTGCCGGGGGTGGGGGGCACACCTCATCAACAAGTATACCTGCATAATGAACATTTATATATCTAACCCTGAATTGTACTCCACATCTTTAAAATAAAATATTAAAAAAAGAAGACAACAAGAATAATACTATAATGTCAAGCTCAAAGGAATTTGTATTGCACTGAAAGTGTTCCTGTGTAAAATCCATATTTTTATGTTATGTTTTGGGGAATAAAAATGCACTATAGGAATAAAAAATAATATTACATATTTTAACTTAGATGTGTCACATCTATTCTTTTGTTTCCACCAAAATAACATTATTTCCAAAATGTAATTAGAAATAATGCAAAATAACAACTAGGAATGGAATTTAAAAACATACAAAAGTGATTATGGAAAAGACTATCTTAGAATAGTGGGATTCCTGGTAGCAAATTTGGCAAAATTCATGTCTGTACAGAGTCTAGAGATGTGAACCTGCAGGTGTGGGCATTGAGCGTTCTGGGCCCTTTAGACAGGGTCCGTGCAGTGGGCAGCTCAGATCACTGGGCCTTCCCATACCTTGGGGAGGATCTATGTCCCCATTGGCCCCAACAGTCCTGCTTGTTAGGCCACTTCAGTGACTGAGACACCTGGAGGGGCCCTGCCTATGGAGGTGGCGTCCCGGGTCTTAGAGAGAAGGCCATCATGTGGATGAATACATGGGCCATCAGGTTTGTCTAGAAGTGTTCTTATGTAACTGTCACTGAGAGTTTGGTCCTCGCTGGATGTATGGAGGAGGCTCCAATTTGGCCTTGTAAGGTAGACGAGGCCATACCCAGATGGCTGGTGAAGTTGGCCTCCTCTCCGATCACCTCCATTCCATGCTGATTACCTCTTTGTGAAGCTGCGTTCTGCTGAAGACTTCCTGATCTGCTTTCAATCTCAGGACGGGCAGAACATGTTTCAGATCATAGTTTCTGGGTCTCTACCAAAATATCCAAGAGTGCCTGTCGCCAGGTGTCTCACCACCTTCCTGGGCTGAGCAAGGCACATGACTGAGGGAAGCATGTCTTGCTGTGGTGATTCCAGGGGCCCAAGTGGTATCTCAGTTTATTCCCCTCAGAGTTGGGGGGCGGGGGTTGTGAGGATCCCAGAGATGAGTCAGGGCAGAAACAGAGCACAGGTGAGACCTCCCTGTGAGGGAAGGGAAATTTCTTGCCTGCCTGTGGTACCTGTGCACAGTCTGTCCTCTGCTACTTGCTGGACAGGCATTCTTGGAGATCCAATCATATTTAGGCTCATTTAGCTTATTTTAGTTTGGTTACAACAGAAACCCCTCAAACCCCCCAAGAAAGGGAATTTTTTTGTTCAATACATTTATACAGGATTAGGTCTAGCATTAAGTGGAACTTGACCTAGAGTTCAAAGAAATGTCACAAACCTTCTTTCTCCCTCTCTTGACTTCTTGGCTTTGCCTCATGGTGTTGGCTTTATTGTCAGGGGGCGTCTCCCTACTCCTAAACCCCAAAGTTCTTCCAGAAGCTCCTGGGGCTGCATTAAGGTCCCACAGGGAGCTGGGTGCGGTGGCTCATGCCTGTAATCCCAGTGCTTTGGGCGGTGGAAGCGAGAGGATTGCCTGAGTTCAGGGATTTGATACTAGCCTGGGCAACGTGGCGAGACCTTGTGTCTACAATAAATAAAAAAATTAACCAGATGTGGTAGAGCGTGGTTGTGGTTCCAGATACTTGGAAGGTTGAGGCAGAAGGATCACCTGAGTCCAGCAGGTTGAGACTGTGGTGGCTGCGAGTGTGCCACTGCACTCCAGCCTGGGGAACAGGGTGAGACTCCAACTCAAAAAAAAAAAAAAAAGATTCAGGAAAGAAAGAGCTTCTTTGGACTCTCTACCCTCAGAGCCCTGAGAGTCATTGTTTGGGTCAGCTTGTTCACAGATCCCTTTCTAAGCCACAGTGGCCAGGGAATGGGATGCACTGATTGGCTGCACCAGGTCACATGATCGCCTCCCGCACAGGTGAAAGGAATGGAGTCAGCTTCTCTAGACTTGTGGGTTCTTCAGTGGAAATTAAAGCCTTGAGTAATAGGAAGAAGGATTGTATGGTGAGAGGTTAAACAACACATAATCATTTATCTACAGGTGCTTTAGTGAATGTTAGTCATTTGGAGAAGCTCTTTACAACTTAAAGATAATAATGGTTCATGTACTATATATTGGTGATAAAGGCATTTTCCCCTTTGGTTGTCTTTTAAATTTATGTTGATTTCTAAAACTTTAAACAACTATTTTTTTTTTTTGAGTCATGGTCTCATTCTGTAACTTAGGATAGAGTGCAGTGGCACCATCACGGCTTACTGCAGCCTCCACCTTCTGGGCTCAGGCGATCCTTTCACTTCAGCCTCCCGGGAGCTGGAAATACAGGTGTGCACCACCAGGCCTGGCTAATTTTGTTTGTTTGTTTTTGTAGAGACGAGGTCTTGCTATTTTGCCTAGGCTGGTCTCAAACTCCGGGGCTCTAGCAATCCTCCTGCCTCACCCTCCCAGAGTGCTTGGGATTACAGGCGTGAGCGACTGCACCCGGCAACGTTTGTTTTTAACCACGAACGTTTCCGAACATACACAAAAGCAGAGAGTGTAGTATAAAGAATCCCCCATCATTCATCTTCAGCCACTGTCATATGTTGACTTTTGACTTCTAGAATTTTCACATTTGTATTTATTTTTACTGTGATTCCTTCCACTGTGTTTGGAAAGACACCAGAAAAAATATTCAGCTTCATTTTCTTTAGGTTTTGTTTTTTGATATAATGCTCCAAGGTGAGACTCTAAAAGTTTTTTTTTCCCCTCAGGTATCCAGTTTCCCCAACTCTATTTATTGACTCATCCATCCTGTGCTCGCTGGTTTGTGAAGCATCCTTGATTTGGTATTAAGTCCCTGCATATACTAGCACCTGTTCTGGTTACATATTCTGTTTTATTGACCTGTGTATTCTTGCACCAACACTACTGTTTGCAATTTTGTAGATATATAAATAAGTTTCATGGCCAGTATGCCTAGTTCTTTATTACTGCTCCTTTTTTCAATATTTTCTTGCCCAATTTTATCTATTTGTTCTCCCAGATGAAACTTAGAATCATTTTTCCAAGTTCTAAGGAAAATTCCCTCAGGATTTGATTAGAATTGGTTCAAGTCATGGGCTAAGTTGGAAAAATGAATATTTTCTCAATAGCCACTTTTCAAATCTAGAAATATGGTGTGTCTCCCCTTTTATTCAAGTCTTGTAAGTTCCTCTGTAAAAATGGATAGTGCTGTTATCTCCTGTGAGGGTCATTCCTGGGTTGCTTATGTATTTTGCTGTGTTTATGGATGGGAGATTGAAGACTTCCTATTTTATCTTCTTTATTTATTCTCTAACCCTTTTTATTTTCATGAAGTCTGAGTTTCTCTGAGAGCTTTAGACAATGCCATGAGGAACCTGCCAGAGCTGATCTTTGCTCTAAAAATGGAGTCCTCTGAGCTCTTTTTTTTTTTGAGTTGCAGTCTCACTCTGTCGCCCAGACTGGAGTGCAGTGGCTGCTCCTGGCCACTGCAGCCTTGACCTGCTGGGCTTCGGCGATCCTTCCGCCTCAGCCTTCCGAATAGCTGGAACTACAGGCACGCGCTACCACGCCCGGCTAATTTTTTTGATTTATTGTAGAGATGAGGTCTCGCCAAGTTGCCCAGGCAGGTCTCGAATCCGCGGGCTCAGGCAATCCACTCACCTCGGCCTCCCAAAGCGCGGGATTACAGGCTGAGCCACCGAGCCCGGCTGCCTCTGAGCTCTTACGTGGAGTGAAAGAGTGTGAGGTTTGACATCAAGACAGACCTAAGTGCCAGTCTCTGCTCTGTCCTTTATTTGCCATTTGTCCTTGGGTAAGCCTTCTTGGAGTCTCATTTTTTTTTTTTAACTTGTAAATGGGCATGGGTTGTTTTCTTCATTTTTTCTTATATTGTGTTTGTTTGTTTTTCTCCTAAACTTCTCTTACTTCTCTAGGAGCATATAAACTCCTCAAGATCAGAAGCTGAGCCTCCCCCATGGTTACATGTGGGGAATGTAGTCAGGTAACCATGGACGATCAGTACCTTCAGGCAGCAATGACAGCAGAGTTCAGTCAGTGGACACCATTGTCGTTCACTCAAAATAGAATCTGTGTTGATATAATCTAGAGTCCTGGCCAGGATTATGGTTCTTTTTTTTGAGTTGGAGTCTTACTCTGTTGACCAGGCTGGAGTGCAGTGGCGCACTCACAGCCACCGCAGCTTCAACCTGCTGGGCTCAGGCAATCCTTCCGCTTCAGCCTTCCAAGTAGCTGGAACCACAGACATGCACCACCATGCCTGGCTAATTTTTTTATTTATTATAGAGACAAGGTCTCACCAAGCTGCCAGGCTGGTCTCCAACCCCTGGACTCAGGCAATCCTCTTGCCTTGGCCTCCCAAAGTGCTGGGATTACAAGGCTTATGTTTCTGTAACAAAACTTTGAAATACGGATAATACTTTACAACTCTAAAATAAAAGTAAAAAAATAAATACTGATAACATCTAACAAGATTAAAGTAGTTCAGGTTTATTGAGTTCTTAGCATATACCTGGCACTAAGTGGCCACGTTCCAGCCATTATTTCATCAGACCCCACAGTTCCCTGGGGGGAAGGTATGATCTCCATTTGAGCTCAGAGTAGCTAAGAAACTAAGATCATACAAACAGATGTAGTACAGCTAGGATTTGAATCAACTCCTGCCCCCTACTGTCTTCCCAGCAGTAATCAAGTAGAGTGTTCAAACAATGCCTTAGGTCAAGGAGGTAGCCAGAAATGCTGATCTGCACCTCTCTCTCCTCTTGTTGTCCGGGTCCTGTTTTTAGGTCAAGTCAGAAAGCCATGGGCAGGTGTTAGTTGCCTTCTCTTCTTCCTCCATTTTTAACATCCTTGGCCATCAGCCACAATCACTTGGGTGTTAAATTCTTACCTTTTGAGTCTCTGTCAGTCTTTGCTCTCCTGATGAGAGCTGCAGGCTGGCATGACTATGGAGGATCGCTGGGTGGCAAGGAGGGGTACAGAGCATGAAGGGGGTACAGGGAATGGAGGCAAAGGACTTGAGACCTGGAGGGATGAGAATGAAGTGAAAGCTCTGGGCGAGGAGTCAAAGGCACCCACCACTTGATAACTATGTGCCTTGGTGCAAATCACTTGAGCTCTCTGTGCCGCTGCCTCCTTCATTATAAAGATGGTGACCAGATCCCAATGGGCTGGAGTGATGCTGGCAGCCCACTCTGGACTGTGCAACCTTAGACGTGTGTAAGGTGGTGTCTTTGTTATTTGCACTGAAAATAAAATAAGAGAAGAAAATAAAAAACAGGGGGAGGGGCTATGCCTCATCCCCTCAAACTGACTTTTGAGTGGTGGGAGCACCAATGCCCCACTGGTACTTCAGGGCATCAGGGTCAGAAGGAGGGTGGCCAAAGGGGCCTCACGTGGTTTCTGGGTTATACAAATTTCAGGGGCTACCTTCACCTTTTAAGATTTTGGATTAAGCATTTTTCAGGGATATACCGTGGCAGTATAAAGTCAACAATAATAACAATAGTTAACATTTATGCACTCTTACAATGGGCCAAGTGTTGTGCATTTTAGATGGATTGTTTGATTTGATCCTTAAAACAATCCCATGAAATAGGCACAATTGTTTCTCCCATTTTAAGCATGGAGAGACTGAGGCCAGAGAGCTTAAATAGTTTAAGTTCCTGAAGATTATGTATTTGAGAATGGGGATTTATGCTGAAAGGCTGCAGAATGCACAAAAAACCCAATTCTCAGGCCCCGCTTCAGAACCATTAAATCAAAAACTGTAGGATGGAGTTCCAGGGTCAGCATTGGTGAAGAGTGACTGATTGTGAGGTGTGGCCAGGCTTGAGCACTGCTGGGCCAGGTGTCTCCCTCTTGAGCAGATGATATCGAGGTGAGGGGTGGGGGGTTGGAGGTGGGTTCATGGGGTGGTGGGGAGGTGGTGGCAACTGTCCCTGCTCTTGCAGATATAGTGCTGAGGTTCCACTGGAGACGCCTGGATGTTGGAAGCAATGTGATTTTTCTTTAAGGGCAAATAAAGATGGCCAGCAGGCTGAGCCTGTGTATGTATGTGTCTATATATGTGAGAGAGAGAGAGACAGGTAGACAGAATGGGTATAGATATGTGTGTGTGTGTGCATGCATGCAATTGAGTTTGTGTGCACGTGTGTGCCTTTATGCATTTATACAAATGTGGTATGAAAATATGTGCATGTTTGACTGTATCTGTATGTGCATGTGACTGCATGAGTGGCGGTATGTGGTGGGGCGGGGTGCTCTACAGCTTGGCTGCCAAAGGCGAGGAGGTTTCTGGACTCTGGAGAACGGGCTGGGGACTTTCGAGTATGCTGCTGTGGGCTGTGTATTTTTTTGTGGGGCAAATGTCATGTTTTTGCATATTTCAGGATATGTTTCCCCTTTGGACTTCTATCAGCTTGTTAAAAACTTTGATCATAAAATTTTGATAATTCAGTTTTGTGCATGTGTTTTTGACCATATACATGAGTGCTTGTGTTAGTGTAAACATGTGTGCATGGGGTTGTGTAAAGGTGTGTGTATGTGTGTGTAATATGGCCATACGTAGGTGTATGTTTGTGTATGTTCACATAGTTGTGTATTTATATATGTATGCATGTGAGCACTCGTGTACGTGTACAAACATTTGTGTGTATATGTGAGAGTATGCTTGTGTATGGGTGTCTGTATGTGTATGGGAGGATGTGAGAGTATGGGCTAGAGTGGCTATATTTTTGTGCACGTGCACTGTGTATTTGCAAGCATTAGTGTGTGCACGCTTGTTTTTGTACATATGCACGGGAGTGTGTGGGTTCATGTGAGAATGTGTGAGTGTGGGACTTTGTCATGAGGTGTGTATGTACATGTATATTTGACTTCATATGGGTGTTAGTGCACATGACTGTGTATATCTGTGTGCATGAGTATATGAATGGGTGTCAGTGTGTATGCCTGTTTATGTATGTGCATGCATGTGCTTGTTTGTGTGTGCAGTGAATCTATTTGTGTACACTTGGGTGTGTACACATGAGAGAGAATGTATGTGTAGGAGTGTGCCTTCATGTGTATGCGATTCTGTGGGCATGTGTCCATGTAGTTGTGTATATATGTGTGTGTGGATCTGTGTGAGTGTGCGCAGGGGAGGGCCTGAGCTGTGGAGCTGTGGGCCTTCTCTCCGCTCCTGACAGATGGTCCAGCAAATGAGACCCCCTCTGCCACCTGCCTGCCCGCCCTCCCTAGGGCCTGCTTCCTCCCTCCAGTCCTGCTGGCTCCCTGCGGTGGCTCCCTCCCTCCCCTGCTCCTTCTCTGACATTTCCCCCCCTTGGCTGGTGTGTGGGGAAGGTGGAGTTAGGAAAGAGCTGACAGGAGAGGGAGGCTGTGACAGGGCTGGGAGGCAGGTGGGTCTAGAGTGTTATTCTGTGTGTGTGTGTGTGCGTGCGCGTGTGCGCTCGTCTTGTTACTACAGCGGGGATGCAAAGCCCATACAGCCCTCTCTAGTGCCTGGGCTCCAACCACAGGGTGGGCAGGCAGCCCAGGGTGGAAGGGCTTGTGCTTTGCAGACAAAAATGCCAGATGGTGGGGATTTGGGGCGGCGTTGGTGGGGGGGCTCCACGGCCTGGCTGCCAAAGGCGAAGAGGTTTCTGGGCTCTGGAGAATGGGCTGGGGAGTTTCGAATATGCTGCTGTGGGTTGTGTATTTTTTTTTGTGGGGGGAGTGTCACGTTTTTGCATATTTCAGGATACATTTTCCTTTGGATTTCTATCAGCTTATTAAAAATTTTGAACATAAAGCTTTTGCTATTTTGACGTAGGGAGAGTCCGTGTTCCTACAAGGAAGCCAAAACATTTTTTAAAAACAGAAAATATTTATTGACAAGTCACCAAAGCAGCACCAAATAAGAGAAACATTTAGATGGTGTGTCTCCCCATTCCTCATTTAGATGGGGTGTTTAGAAGGCGAGCGAACCTAGGGGCAGGGTGAGTGGCTGGGTTCTGTTTCTTTCCATTTCGGACTCACCTCCCGCTAGTTGGTTTTCTGAACTTTGCCCTCCGCTCAGCCTCCCGGCACAGTGCAGGGACTCTTCCTGAGCAGGCCCACTCGTGCGTGCCATGAGCTTCGTGACGTCCTGTTGGGGGAACGTAAGGCCTGCCCAGGTGGTGGCCCTGACAGATGTTGGCCATCTCTGCCCTTCCCACCTCACCAGCATGGGTCTCCACAGATACCCATGGGTCTCCACGCCTTTGTCCCCACCAAGGTGAACGCATGTGAGCCGCACAACTGTGGACAGAGAGCAAAGGCATTTTTTCCGTTTTTGGCATAGGGAAACAATGAGGAGAGGGATGATTGTCTGTGAGCGAAGTGTTTCCTGGCCCTCTTCCTGCCCAAATGCTAGTGTCTGCACAGCAGGGTGGAGTGCCTGGGGAACAATGAGTGGGAGTGAGACACTGGTTGGAAACAGGTGGCGGTCTCAGAGAAACAGCCAGCTCTTTGCTTCTGGCCTCTAGCTCCTGTGCCTGGGGTGCTGTGGGTGTCACCGGGCTCAGAAACCCTTGATGACTTCATGCTGAATAAAATCCAAAATTCCTCAGTGGGGCAGTACCAGCTGGAAATGTCACCCACTTCACCCCTGCCTTTACCCCCCGCCCCCTCCCATTTTGGGTGGTTCGTCTAACCTTCCTAGTTTGCTCCAGGCTCTAAATGCCATTTGCTTTTTTTTTTTTTTTTGCAGAAAATATTTATTGACAAGCCATGAAAGCAGCATCAAAAAAAGCAGAAAATTAGGTGGGTCGTCACTTATGCTGTGTTCTCTGTCTAAGATGCCCTTCTGGTTCCTCTTCCTGCCCAAACTCCATCTCTCCTTCTGGGCTCAGCTAAAATGTCATTTCCTCCTTTCTTCTCTATGTCCCTCTGAGGTGTTCTGGATGAAAACAATCTCCTGTGATTCCCGACTGAAATGACTGCTTTCCTTCCTGGAGGCCAGAGGAGCTGTGTTGAATCTGTCTTGGTCACTCTGGCACCCTGTGCAGGTCCTGGCTCAGGGAAGATACTCTGTTGGCTGGATAAATAAACGAAAACTCAAGTACTGGCTTCCTTTTGGAACTCGTACCACCAGCTACAGATATTGTGATTCTCAGCTGGGAAGCAAGTACCGATCTGCTTGTATCGTAATTGTCATGAGCATCATTATTACTATTGTCATTAGGTAGGTACGTGTGAGGGTGTGTTTGTGGGTGTGTTGGTAGGCATGGGGTCTACATGCGAAAAAGGGCAAGCTTTACTCAGGAAATAAGAGAGACGGAACCA
This sequence comes from Tarsius wallacei, assembly GCA_963574415.1. Taxonomy (NCBI): domain Eukaryota; kingdom Metazoa; phylum Chordata; class Mammalia; order Primates; family Tarsiidae; genus Tarsius; species Tarsius wallacei. Next base: position 31,791 of record CAUYQG010283891.1, on the reverse strand, counting down.
GAAGACTTCAGTCATCCTTCCTCCCGTGATTCACCTTCTGCCCCTTTCTACTGCAAACATTACCTCCATCAACGCCATCTTGCATGTGGCCTCTCCCCCACCTGCTTTTATTACCAGCCTCACTTTCACCTTCCAACACTGTTCGGGTTGAATACGTTTGTATCCCAGTGGGAACGACAGATGGGCTGGCAATTCAGGACTGAGCGTGTGCTGAGTGCTGAGGATGGAGAGATAGAAGCAGCAGGATCCTACCAGCCAGGAACACACGTTCTCAAGGGAGAGCCGTGTGTGAATAGATGCTGACAGAGCTTTGCTAATGCTGCAACAGAAACAGGAACTTCCTATGAAGCACAGACTTGCTATGAAGCACAAGGGAGAGAGACCTTCATACCGGAAAACTCCTATGCATCCTTTAAGGTCCAGCTCAAATGCCCCCTACTCTATAAAACTTTTCTTTGATTCTCCCAAGAGCAAAAGAGGGGGAGGGGCTTTCGATGAAGAGAATGGCGTGTGCAAATGCTTATATCTGGGTTTCAGGGAGTGGTTAGATGTGGCTGGTGTGTATATTTGGTGGGTGTGTGTGGGGGCAGGGATTAATGGGAGATGAGGTTAGGAGACAGGTGGGCTCATGTCACGAAGAACTTTGAAAACCATACTAAGAATCTTGAATTTAATCCTCCTATGAGGCAATGGAGCAATGGGAGGACGTTACATCGATCTGCATTTTAGGAAAATGTCTCTGGTATCCGTGTGGAAGACTGGGCTGAGTGGAGGTGGAGAGAAGGTGCACAAGGGGAAATAGAGTCAACAGAACTTGGTGGCCAACAGAACTTGGATGTGTGAGAAGGGGAGTGCATCATGTAGGGTGTGTTTAGGTGCAAGGCAGGGATGCCTTGACTGATGGTGGCTTGTGGACATAGGGCTCACTTTCTCATTATGTCAGGTGGTTGCAGCAGACAGTGGTCCAGCTGCTGAATACTGTCAGAGCCCATGTTTCTGACTTCTTTAGGCCTCTCACTGATATCACAAGATGGCTCCTAGACATCTATATCCCAGGCAGAAAGCAGAGGAAGGCAGTGCTAGCCCCATCAGTCCCTTGTGGCAGAGGAGCCAACCAAAGGCTCAGAATGATCCCCCAGCAGGCTCCTTCTTGAGCTTTGTTGGCCAAGAAGGTGGTGTTGGTCACCAGCCTCCCCTAGCTGCAAGGACGTCAGGGGACATGAGGAATGAGATTGCCATGATTGGTTTAGACCAGCTGTAATTCATTTCCTTGGGTTGGTCACACTGCTATCCCGAAGCAATTCAGGACTCTGTTAGCTGGGAAGGAGTGGGGAATGGATCTTGGGAGGGGATCTGATAGCGCTGGCCACCAGCAGTGTGGGCACAGGGTCAAGGATGTCTCCAGACTTTGGCCCTGCTGGCTGGGGATGGCAATCAGCCACATGGTGGGGAACATGGGTGGATGCTGGTGATGGAGAGATGGTTCAGTCTTGCAGATGCAACCCTAATGCCATCTTGGATCCCTCTGCCTGTAGAGATCTAGGTAAGATTTTCTTGAATCGAAAGGTCTTTGGACCTTGAATGGATTTGTTGAAAGCAAATGTGACCCTAAGAGTTTTCAAAATTCCTGGGTAGCTCATGGTTACCTCTGGCACTAAGCGTCTGCTGACTTAGTTCAGTTTAGTGGTGGCTTAGGGGTCCCTCATGTTCTCTTTCTATCCACAAAAATGGGGGAGCAATGTAGACTTCAGCCCTTTCCCTTATTACTCCTTCTCTCTGATATGCACACACATACACAATTTTCTCAAAGCGTTTGTGTGCATGGACGCCTTCATCAAAGGGTTGTGAAGGAGTGATTTGTGTTTTGAAAACACAGACAATTCAAAATTTAAGATTAGATGGCTGAATATGGTGGCTCATGCCTGCAACACCAGCACTTTGGGAGACTGAGGTGGGAAGATCAGTTCAGTCCAGGAGTTCAAGGTCAGCCTGGGCAACATAGTGAGACACCAAGCACTTGACTCTGCAGTACCTGCTTATTTGGGCCCACCTGGTTAATGCTGCCACCCCCTCCCTGGGCTCTGTCTGCTTGTTGAGGGAGGAAGGTCTCTTGTGTCTTGTTAGGCACTGATGTACTAAATTTGGGGAGACCTCCTAAGTTAAACCCACCTACTTCCCTCACCCAATTACTCCCAGGAGTACTCACACAGGGTGTGACTGCAGTGCTGAGAAATGATGCCCTCCTCTGGGACCCACACTCTGCGACTGCTGAACCAGAAGTGGCTGAGAGAAAGCTTGCATCTCAGATGGGGGCAAGGATAGGGGGGAGCCCCACAAATCTTCCCATGGAAAATAAAAAGGCCAAATGGTATTAATTCATCTGCATAACTCACTGGGCCTAAAAGCACTGCCTGAAATGGTTTCTTGATTGAGAGAAGATGCTTCATTTATCTTGGTCCTCTCATTTGAGAGTGCGGAGAATGGAGACTAATGGCTGATACTCCAGCATCTCTAGGCTGGAATTACAGAGCAGGCCAGGAAGAAGAGGGGGAGTATGCAGACCAGGAAGATGAGAGGGGACCCAGGGTCCCAGTGGGTGGTGGTGGTGGGAAGGCAGGTGTGTCTGAGCTAGAAATACTGTCTATTAATTTAATATCATGAATCACTCTGGAGTTGGTCCTCTGGGCCCTTAGAGCAAGAACTCTGACCTGGGAGTCAGAAATCCTGGGTTTGAGCCTGACTCCTTCGTTGCCTGCTGGGTGACTTGAGCAGGTTCATGTCTCTGCTGGACCTTGGCTTTTACATCTGTAAAATGCAGGGAGTGGGGTGGGAGTGGGCACTTGATGGCTTCTCAGGTCCCTCTCAGTGTTAAGAGGATGCTTGACTCTTCAGTGTGACAGATACCACCTGGGCTTGGCACTGGGTGAGGGAAGAATCAGAGAAGGATTTCTGGAAGGAAGGGGGCCTTGTGGCATGGGTCGGGCTTTGAGAGGCAGAGACAGTAGAGGTGGGAAGCTTCTATTTCCAAATTGGATTAGGTATTCATCCTGGGGTCCAGGAAAAACCATTATTTCTGGGCTGAGGGAAAAAGGATGGACCATGGCCAGATCACTCCGAAGGCAACCCCAGTGACCTCTGAGCAGCACCAAACCTTGTTTTCCTGCTGCCTGAGACTCTACCATCAGACAAGCACTCCTGGATACCTAAAAGATTTTTCCTGGCTGTTTACCTGCCTAGTGACATTAGGCCAGTGGTGTGGCTGCTCTGAACTCGTTTTCATATTGATAAAGGAAGGATAATAGCATAGGCGGGTGGGTAGGTGGGTGGGATTAAATGATTTAATACACATGCATGCATAGCACAGTGCCTGGCACATGAGAGGAGCTCACTAAACAGCTGCTGTCATATTGCTGTTACTGATGACATCATTACAGAGAACTTACTGTCCCCACTATGTATTACATTGGAGTAATAAGTAACCCATTGTAATAATAACTCTACCAGGAAAGTATCATTGTCATCTCTATAACAACCTGAGGCACAGAGAGGTTAACTAACTTGCTCAAGGTCATACAGGTAGTGATTAGTGAAGATACGATTTGATTCCAAGCACCTATGCTCCTCATCACCCTGCTACTACCTCTCTTAGGATTAGCATTATTATTTAGTTTCAGAAATAAGGCTGCAGGTCTAGCTGACCATTGGGAGGAGAAGGGTGAGTAGGGGGTCACTTCCCAGGGTTTGGACAACCTAAGGAACCTCGGAGAAGATAGTGAATCCTGGGAGCAGGAACACGATAAACCTGCCTCAGTGGGAATTTACTGTAAGGGTGCAAGGTCAGGCTAGAATGGTCCAAATGGGAATCGGGGGCCAGGGTCTCAGAAATGGAGTAGAATGTTCTGAAAGATGAAGTTGGAGCAGGTCAGAGGCAAACTTTTCTTAAGCCTGTGAGGATCCAGATGGTCCAGCTTTCAGGAAGTGGTGAGCAGAAGTGATTCTTTGGTCCCTGCAAGATTATTGCCTAAGACTTCTAGAGCTGTCTAGCCTAGCTTGATGTTTCCATGGAACATGTTTCCAGTGGAACATGAGTCCAGGGAGCTGTTCTTCTCTAAAGGGTTTCATGATCAAATAGCCTTGGAAATTTGCAACTCTGTCTTCTTATAGCATCTGCTGTCAGGGTTTTGCCTGTGTCTCCTAGGCCCTACCAGGCTACTGTACTGGGCTAGATCTCCAATGGCCAGTGCCTGTATCTCTGTCTGAGGGCTTTCTGCCCATGCTACAGAAACAAAGGGAAGTGCTAGACCGCTAATGACACCTCTCCCCACCCCTGCAAGAGCAGCATTCAACCAATGACTGGGAGGTGTGGGTATATAAATACCCCGGTTCCCTCCCTCCCTCCTAGGGTACACTAGCTCTGAGGCACATGTTCCCTACCATTGCCCACAGATCCCTGGAGGGATTACCTTCCAGTTGCCCACAGTGATAACTTACTTGATAATTCATCCTTTATGACTGCTTTTTCTTCCTGCCTCTTTTTTATTTCCCCACCAAAGTTTCCTGGGACTACCTTCCAAATAAACTACTTGCACTCAAATCCTTGCATTGTAGCCTGCTTCAGGGGGAACCCACGCCAAGATAGCTGCTCTTGGAGATTCCTATAACATAGTAAAGGCTTTGAGAAATCTTGCAGTAAGGGTGTCTCAATCAATTTGGGCTGCTGTCACTAAATACCATAGACTGGGTGGCTTAAACAACAGACATTGATTTCTCATACTTCTGGAGACTGGAAGTCTCAGATCAGGATGCCAGCATGGTCAGGTGGGTCCTGGTGATGGATCTTTTTCTGGTTTTCAGACAGCTGTCTTCTCATTGTCGCCTCATATGGCACAGAGCAGAGAGTGGGAACGAGCTCTCTCCCATCTCTCTGCACAAGGGCACTAATGCCATCATAAGTGCTCCATCCTCATGACCTCCCCAAGGCCTCGTCTCCAAATACTAGTACATTAGGGATCAGAGTTTCAACAAATGCCATGTCGGGAGACACATTCAGCCTATAGTATGGGAAGACCTATTTGATTTTAACACAGTGTTTCTCAGACTTGTTTGACCAGACTTGGACTTTTTTCACCAAGTCCCTTGTAACCTCCCACAGAACATTAACCCAAAGAGGAAAGTGAGTAGCTGAGCCCAGTCTTGACGGAGCAGGAATTAAGACTCGTGCCCCATCTACGCCTGATAGACGTATGTTTTCTAGCCCCATACTCCTTTCCCCCCTCAGCTGTGATCTGCGGAAAATAATATTTACTCCATAAGAGCTAATGTAACATGTGTGAAAATCCTGAGTAAGCTGAAGAGGATTATACAAATATGCGGAATGATTTATTCTGACAGTGGAAGTGGTGGGGGCACTAAACATAAGGACTAGGGGGCTTACTCTTGGGGGGCTCTGCGTCCTCACTGGAGGGGAAAAGTGACTGGAATTTTTTCAACCTACCGAGTTTCCCAAAAGGAGGCTTCTACCCTCCCCCTTTGCTCCCCTACCAATCAAACCCGGTGTTAATCTGAAATATTAGCCTAGAGGAGTGTTAGAAAACGGCTTGAAGAGGGCTGGCATCCATCTTGGAATGTACTTATCTCATTTTCATAGTCACCGGAGACAGCCAGGGAAGATAACCAGATGTTCAAGCATCTCTTCCTTACTCCCGCTCACTTGCTCGCTCGCTCTTTCTTTTTTTGTAAATTGAATTTAAAGGACCTGTTTCTTAGCAACAGCAGCAGTCAGTGGTTACAAAGTCCTCCTTGGCCATTTCAACGCCCAGGGTTCCTGTCAGCAGATGAACCTCTCAGTACAGTCTGGGGACTGGGGACAGACGGCAGGGCCACAGTGAAAGCCAGCAATCTAGTGCTCCATTGGGTGGGTGGGTTGGGGGGGGTGATGTGACTTCCAAAGAACCCAAGGTGAGGGTGGTAGGGCTGGTAGAACCACTCTTGACTCCACGGCACACGTGGTGTATGATGCTGGCTAGATTTCTGTGGATTGGAGCGCTAAGTGTGGCCACTCTAGCTCTGTCCTGGGGAAGCTGTTATCGTAGATGGGGTGGTTTTGTGACAAAATCCCTGGATAAAATCTTAGGTCTAGCCCCAGCAACACTGTTGTATCACCTTGAGTGAGCCAATGGATTTTCTGAGCTTCATCTTCTGAACCTGTCGGATAGTTAGTAACACCCACCTTGCCAAGCTAAGGGACAAAAGCAGTCAGGATATATGAAAGTTCTTCAAAAGGTACCAGGAATGGTGAGCATCAGGGGTCAGGAATCTGTTTTCCTCTGGCATGTAATGCTTCCTCCCTCCCTTCCCTGGAGGAAATAAAACTAGACTCTGGACATGCTGGGATGCCCTTCCACTTCCTTTTAGGTTGGGTCCAGGCTTGATGACAAACTATGGGGGAGGGGTCCTATCTAGGGAAGGGGAGGAGATGAGGAGATGACTTCTCTGTATGGATCTGGGGTCGCAGCAATGAAGGTGCTTTGGATCCACAGAATGGCAGAATAGTGGCTATGAAGCACCCTTAAGGCCTTTAATTCTAATATCTCCTACTGTTAACATCCTTGACTGCCGAGGATTTAAGGTTGAAAACCTGATGACCCACAGGTCCGATGTGGCCCTCACGGGGTTTGTAATTTCTTGAATTAGCTGCTAGCCGTTACAAATTAGAGGACTTCACACAAAAGTCACTATTTCCAGCTCCTTTGGATGATCAGAAGGAGTAATTTGACATGATTCGTGTAGAGCAGAGCAGAGGCTATTTCATTTGGATGGGACATATACTATGGTTTGTCATAGTCCCCACTACTCCTAGGTGGTGTCTAACTGGGGCTGCTTTGCTCATTTTATACCTACCTGAATGTGAGATCCCTGTCAGTAAATGCAACACTTTGGACATCTGTAAAATGGGGATGTTAACAAAATCTACCTGAGGTCAGACATGACGGCTCATATAGTCCTAGCATTTTGGAAGGCCGAGGCAGGAGGATTGCTTGAACCTCGGAGTTCGAGAGCAGCCTGGGCAACATAGTGAGACCTCATCTCTACAAAATCCCCCAAATTAGCTGGCCGTGGTGGTGTAGGCCTGTAGTCCCAGATACTCAGGAGGTTAAGGTGGAATGATTACCTGAGCCCAGAAGTTTGAGGCTGTGGTGATACAGTGATGGTGCCACTGTTCTACAGCCTGGGTAGCGGAGTGAGACCCCTGACATCCCCCCCCTCAAAAAACTATCTGAAATAGTTATTATTAAGATAAAAAAGTCACACATGTAAAGTGCCTGGCACATGCTAGGGGTTCAAAAATACTGGTTTTCACCCCCCTTTCAAGACATTGAGTCCTTTGTATCGGTCAATCATAGGAGCCTAGAATAGGTCTTTCTAGAGGACAACCTTTGCTTAAGCATGAATTCCTTCCACCATTCGTTCATTCATTCATTCAGGCATTATTAGTACCAGGATTTGGCTTTAAAAGATACAAGTTCAAGGTTTGGCTTAGCTACTTATGATGTGGGTGACTTTGGCCCAGCTTTTGAATTCTGAGCTGCTCCAGTTTTATTCATTCATTCATTCAATCATTTATTCATGCGTACATTGATTCATTTGTGTGTCAGGTATCATGATACTAGGTGATGGGCTTTCAGTGATGGTGGGTGCTCCCTGGTGTGTGTTAATGTATAATGATGCATAAGACACAGCCAAAAGTCTTGGTCCTGTTTTCTAGAAGCAGAACCTGAGGCAGGGATTTGGGTGTATGCGATTTAAGAGAGAGTGCACTTAGGAAAAACCTTTAATGGAGGAAGTAAAGCAAGATAGGGAAGGAGAAAAAGTCGATGTGAAGTCTTGCTTAGGTTTTATCCATGAGGTGGTGATGGGTCCCTGAATCTTAACTCACACTGTGACTCCCCACAACTCCCACAGGCAAGAGGAGAGACCTTTTATACTCCCATGTCAATCAGGTGCTCCTATGGACTACACTCTCCGGGTGAGGGTTGTGTAACCTCTGAGCAGAGCAACTCCCATTAATCAAGGAAGATTCTCTGGAGAAGGGGCGGGGTGGTGGGGGGGTTGTGCAGCTGTGGGCTATTAGTAGCCAGTACTCGCAGAAATTAGGAGATGGGTGCCCTGGCCCGGTAAGTGGGCATCTTTGTGGGGCACCAACATCCACAGCCCACTATTTGTGCCTCTTTGGTTCTCTTGCTTCTCACATTCAGTTCACTCCACCTGATTTCAGCTTCTTTAGAATTCTATGGTCCCAATTCCTGAGGAAACTTATAAGAGAACAGTTAGTAAAATGAGCTACAGGCCTAATTCCTGTAGTTGGTCTCAAGGCCAACACTGATCATTGTTATCTTCCTCCTCTACTACCTGCTTTAGACTTTTCTTATTCTTGGTCAATACTTCTGTTGGGCCGGGTGGCTTACCTGGTAGAGCGACTCCATTACTCACCTCTAAGAGGTCTGAGCACCTGATTACCAAGTCCTAATGAGGCTGTGGTTGGTTATCTTTAGATAATATTAGTCACGCGAGTGCCAAGGGACACCCCAGTGGAATTCTCTTGAATTCCAAACACATTTCTCCATCCTCTCACTAAGTGGCAGTAAGCCACCCTTCTTTATGATGTTCAGGGCCAATTACTCCTGACAATATGGCAGCTCTTCCTTTGCCTACTGATTTGCCGTCCCAAGAAGCAGTGATAGCCTCTAGATCAACCATGATGAGAAGTCCATGCTGTTGGATACATGCATGACCCGTCTCTGCCACCACGATTACTCTGCTTGTGGGATCCTTGTGCAAGGCCATCGTGGTCAGGATGTGAGGCTGGCAATATTACCTGGCCAAGTCATCCTGTCTTTCATGGTGGGTGCTCCCTGGTGTGTGTTAATGTATAATACAAAGATCTTCAAACTTTGTGTCTACTCCCACAGTCCCTTCACAGACTTCTACTCCAGACTACCTTGTCCCTGACCTCCAATCTTGTTCTTTTCAGACTCAACTTACAGGCTATGGCCGCTTCCCATCAGTCTGTGTATCTCCCTCCCTCAGACCATTTCTCTCTTCTCACTAAGTGAATGACCAGGTGACCAGGTGCCTTGCCCCTCCCCAGTCACTCCTTATCCATTTGGAAAATGGAGTGCCCTCTGTGTCCCCCAGGGCCATCGTCTGCTAGTGCTCTAATATCAGGCTTCTGCTCATCCATTCTTTATCTCTCTTCTTTCTTTTAATAATTTATTGAGGCAAAATACACATAACATGAAATTAACCATTTTAAAGTGAACAACTCAGTGGCACTCAGTACATTCACAATGTTGTACAGCCATCACCACTGTCTAGCCCCAAAATGTTTTCATCACTCCAAAGTAAAATCCCCACCCATTGAGCAGTCCAGCTTCTGGAAACCACCCATCTGCATTCTGTCTCTTTTATTGATTTTAGATGTTTTACATAAATGGAATCATAAGCGATATGACTTTTTTGGCCTGGCTTCTTTCACTTAGCATGATTCATCCATGTTGTAGCATGTATTAGTACTTCATTCCTTTTTATGGATGGATAATAATTTATGGTTGAATAATATTTTATTGTGGATGTATACATCTATTTATTTATATATCACAGTTAGGATTAGATACATAAGTCATCTATGTGCAGGTAAAGTTTGGACCTCCAACTGGTTCTCACTTCCCCTGGTTTAGGACCAGGTACCCTTTGTGTTGTTACGTATCCCTCCCCTCCCCTGGCAGTGTCCTGCAACTGCCAATCCCTCCCTTGTGCTATTGTAATAAACATTCAGGTCCTGCTTATGAGTGAGAGCACGTGGTATTTGGCTCTTTGTTTCTGTGACAGATCATTAAGTATGATTGTCTCCTGCTCCAACCATTTGCTATGAAGTCCATGATTTTGTCCTTCTTTATGGCTGCATATAATATTCTATCGTGTATATGTACCACATTTTTGTTATCCAGTATACTTTTGATGAACAGTCAGTTTGTTTATAAATTCATTCTTTGATGGATGTTTGGGCTGTTTCTGCTTTTGGCTATTGAATGTGCATGAACTATGGATATGCATGTACATATAGTTGTTTGAATATCTGTTTTCAATTCCTTTGGGTATGTATCTAGGAGTGGAGTTGTAGGGAACTATGGTAGGTCTATGTTTAACTTCTTAAGAAACTGCTAAAGTGTTTTTTACAATGGTGAAGACATTTTACTTTTCTATCAATAATGTACAAGGGTTGTAATTTCTCCACATCCTTGCCAATACTTGTTTTTGTTTTTTTGACTACAGCCGTCAGAGTGGGCGTGAAGTGATACCTCACTGTGGTTCTGATTTGCATGTCCCAAATGACTAATGATGTTGAGCATCTTTTCATGTGTTTGCCAGTCATTTGTATATTTCCTTTGGAGAAACATTTATTCAAGTCTTTTGACTATTTTTTGATTAGGCTGTCTTTTCTGCTATTGAGTTCTAAGAGTTCTTTACATATATTTTGTATTCTAGACTCTTATCAGATATATGATTTGCAAGCATTTTCTCCCATTATGTGGGTTGCCCTTTCACTTTCTTGATCATGTCCTTGGATACACAAAAGATTTTAATTTTGAGGGTCTAATTTTTCTATTTTTTCTTTTGTTGCTTATGCTTTTGGTGTCATGCCTAGGAATTCATTGCCTAATTCAAGGTGATGGAAATTTACTACTGTGTTTTCCTTTAAGAGGTTTATAGTTTTACCCCTTATATTTAAACCGTTGATCTATTTGGCTTAATTTTTATATAATTGAGTGAAATAGGGGGTCCAACTTCATCTTTTGCAGTGGATATCCAGTTTTTCCAGCATCATTTGTTGAAGAGACTATTCTTTCCCCTATGAATGGTCTCTTGATACTTTTTTTGAAAATCAATGGGCTATGGATGTAGAAGTTTATTTTTGAACTCAATTCTACTTTATTGGTCTCTGTATCTATCTTTATGACAGTACCACACTGTTTTGATTACTGTAGCTTTGTAGTGAGTTTTAAATTGGGAAGTGTAAGTCCTCCAACTTTGTTCTTCTTTTTCAAGGTTGTCTTGGTGACTTAAAACCCCCTGCCATTCCATAAGAATCTGAAGACTGGTTTTTCCATTTCTGCAGAAAAGGCCATTGGAGCTATGATACAGATTCCATTGAATCCTCAACTCTTTTTGATTCTATACATTATGCAATACTCTTTTTGTCTCCTGAGAACATCTCGCTCTCATTAACCAATACTGTACATCAAGGGTCAGCAAACTTTTTTGGTAAAAAGCCAGAAAGTAAATAGTTTAGATTTTGAGGACCATATGGTCTTATACAGTGGTGTAAGAGTCTTTGGATTCCCTCTCTCAGTCTGTTGCAGTAGCTTTCAAAGACTATCCAGCAGCATATTATAATCCTCTCCTGGAGTTTTTCCCAGGGTGTTAAATCCTATGATATGAGGAGTGCCCCCATATCAACAGAATTTTCCTTACCCAGCTTTATAGTCTGTTTCTGCCCTTGATCCAGCTCCTTCAGCATCCACTCCCATGTATGCGCTCCTATTTCTGCTGTTTTATATTAGCAAGGTCTTACGACTCCTGTGCCATAGAATCCCTCCCTTCCCTTAGCGCGTCAAGCACTTGTCCAGTGAATCCATGCTACGATTTGGTCCCAGTTACATGGCTCTGATGGCCAGGAGAGGAGCTGGGAATACCTCCTGAAGAGGGTCTGCATGGTGCTCTAAGGCACTTGCTTCAACGAGGCTTCTATACAAACTTAAATCAAGGCGAGGACCAGGGGAGAGAGAGGACATGTATCTTCCAGCAAGGAGGAGTAGGCATTTTCTGCAGGCTCAGGTAGTCTGGGGGATTAAAGATTCAAGAGTTCAAGTCTATCTATACAGATATCTCTCTCCCAGATTTCAGGGCCCCACTTCCTCCTATCAGGACCTTGACGTGGTGTATGAGAATTGCCGGGCAGAGAAGACAACCTTTTCTTTAGCTCTGCTGTTCTGATTACCATGTCCTGTGTCTGGTCTCAGCTCCATCTGCCATCCAATTGCAGGAGATGAGGGTCTCTTTAAATGCTGTTGAAGAAGCTCTCTGCCTCTCACGATTGCTGTAAGTTGATGATTGATTGTTCTGAACTTGTCATTTTCTCTCTTCAAAGCATCAGTGATCAGCAACAGCTGCCCACTTGGGTCGTGCTATACTTCTCTCTCATAGAGATGAGTCTGTGCAGCATCCCTCTCCACCTGTATCTCATCCCAGACACCACAGGTGAGAGCTTTAGCAGTTACATGGCTACCACATGCGCTGCACACCCAGTGCTCCGCCTGCCACCAGGCCTATGAGTGATCTATTCCGGAATCCCATCCTTAGGTCCCCTTCCCAGAACCACCCCTGGCATCAGCTCCTTAGGCTGGGTTGCCCGAGCCTGAGAAGGGATGCAGGCTCCTGTGACTTCCTGAGCAAGTGCTCTTCAGGAAGACCTGGAGAGGAGGAAGTAAACTAGGATAGGGAAGGGAAAGGAACTGTGCAAGATAAACTCCAGGCCTGGCCCAATCTATGGTGGTGGGGCTCTGGGCATAAACCTCACTGTAAAGTCATCTGCTCTTGAAGCAAGATGGCGAGACTTTCGCATCCCTGTCTCAGTCAGTCAGAGGCTGTGGGTGTCCCTGGGACAAGAGTGTAACCTCCTTGGCAAGGTAGCTCTTGTCAGCCAAGAGTAATTTTCTAGAGAAGGAGCAGCTGTGAATTGTTATGAACCAATGGGCACCGCAGCTGGGGGTGGGTGAACCTGGTGAGCAGCTAGAGAGAATAACATGTTCTAATAACAGTCGACATCTCACAGGGCTGGAGCATGCAGAGTGAGGCATCCAGGTGGTGGGAGTACTTGGACTAGGGGAGTTAGCAGTGGAGGTGGTGAGAAATAATTGGGTTTTGGATATTTTTTATGAAAATGGTTTCATTGAGGTATAATTGACCTACAAGAAGTTACACATAAAATGCATAATTTACTTCATCAGCAAGGGTACCTGTACAATGAATATTTGTATATCCCTAAATTGTATCCCACAATTTTAAAATAAAATTTAAAAGTTAAAGAATCACATCTGTAGTTTTACCATTGTACCATTCATATTTGATAATGCATATTTATTAGATGAGTAGGTGACAATGTATTTTTAAAGCATTACAAATCATTACATTTCAAAATGCATCCACAGTCACACAAATGTGGTCAGTGAACTGTCACCATACTACATTCAAAATGTAATGATTTGTAAGGCTTAGTTTGAACTACCTCATTCTTTTTTTTTTTTTTTAATGATTTGATGGCTTCTATGTTATCACAATATTAATACTCACAAATTTCCCCAAATTTTAACACATACTATTATATAGACTGACAAGTACCACTGAACAAACTTAGGTATTTAAGGTATAGACTGGGCTGTAAAAATTATGAGCTACCTCCTTCTTTTAAATAGCTATAGAGTACTATAATATAGTCAACAAATTTCAGGTGGCTATTAGGGCTACCATATATTTCTTAATGGGCAAATATTTGAGTTTCTAGTAAGTAAACCAATGTTAGCCATCTTATGAAAACAAAATACCACCACCAAGGTCTAAATCATTTATTTATAAAAGAAAAAGTTCTCTGCATTCCAAATAGATTTATCTCCTTATTCAATTCAGTTTTCTAAATTTTATGTATATAAAATGCTTATGTATGTAACTCAAGCTTCTTTATTATATGGTTTATTTAGTCATTTCACTTAGATTTGCAAAATTTCCTTATATTTTCCTACTTTGCAAGAATCTCCTACAAGGTCTACCTGAAAATGTGTATAAGATAATGTGTATAGAAACACTTTGTAAAGTATACAACACCATTCTGTGTGATGTATGATTAGAAAAAGAGTACTGTATATCCAGGAAATACTCAGGAAGCCTGTCACATAATGGGCTTATTAGTGTTGTTTACTGTTATTTCCAACTCATAGAAGGACAAAGTCCCTCATTTTCTCACAAGACCATAAAAATCCATATATATGGCATTGATAGTTGCCTTTCCAGCAGCTGGAAAGAAAAAAAAAGAAAAGATTCTACTCACCTTTTTCTTTTTCTTTAAGATAAGCTGACACTAAATCATGAAGAAACATGATGAGCTCAGCATCCATAGTCACACAAATGTGGTCAGTGAACTCTGTCACCACACTACATTCTACTTTTGGCTTCAAGTTGGCATCTGCAATAATAAAGTTATTTTACAGTATAATATTTAGTGAAAAGAGTTCTCCTCTTCCCATTAATACGAATTTACATAGGTCCACATGAAATGCAACTATAGAGAAAAGAGCAATATCTGTATGTGGCTTATAGAATGATGATAGTTTATTAAGCACTTTCCTAGTATTGGTTGAATATCCTTATCCAAAATGCTTGGAACCAGAAGTGTTTTGAACTTTGGATTTTGGAATGTTCGCATTATATTTACTGGTTTCAGTATTCCTAATCCAAAAATCAGAAATCCTCCAATAAGCATTTTCTTTGAATGTCCTGTTGGCGCTCAAAAAGTTTTGGGTTTTGGAGCACTTCAGGTTTTTGGATTTGGGATGCTCAACCTGTATATGCCATTTATTCCTTATTACAGCCCTATAAGTAAAGTCCAATTATTCTTCTTCATTTTTCTGAGGAGAAAGAGGCACAAGTGGGTGGGTTAATTAATTTGCCAAAGGTCATATAGCTAGTAAGAAAATCAATCCATTTGAGCTAGAAAATCAGTTTAATTAGATTATCATTACAGAATTAACCCATGGGGAGACAACGATAGTTTGAAATTCCTTCTTAGTAACTTTAGATTGTTTTTTCACATACCCTGTAATGAAGGTTCCTGTGGTTCTTGAACATGAATGGATTTAAAGTCAAGCTGCATCCTTGGTAATGCAAAGATAGTCTCTGTTTCATGGTTATAGCTAGAACCTCCTCTGAATCCACTCAGCAAACTAGAATTCTTCACAGTAGTGCTATTCTCAGTGTTATTAGCATCCACATTACGAAGTAAGTTTAGCTCTATATGCATAATGATAAATAAGAGTAAAATTAAACCAGTAGGCATTGATAAGCCTCCAGTGCTGAAGACAATATGATACACGGAACTGTTATCATTTCAAAAGTCAGAAAGAATTACATAAAAAAGAATATATATGTATATATCAACCACCATTCTCAAGACCAAAGTTTTATAATGAGATTTAGATAAACTAAATACATTCTAGTTTTGGTTTCTGGGACTTTAAAATGAATATTATTCTCAACTGACTTCATGTCTGCACTTAAGTTTTATTACGGCCAAAGGTCTCCATAGATTGTAATACTGTAAACTCAAATCCCAAAACCACTATGAAATAAGAGTTACTGTGACCACATCATCACAAGACTAGTATATCTCATAATATGAAGACACTCATCTAAAGCACTCTCTTTAAACTTACAAAGTGATGGAGATAATATTATTCAGTTTAATTTTGTTCCAGCCATCCTCAATGTTAAGTCTGTGGCATTCCATTATTTAGGTGTGTAGTAACTTCCCCAAACCTCTACTTTTTAGCATTTCTACAAGAATATTTTCCCAGGGCCATTTTCCAAAAATTTCCAAAATATTCCCCAATATAACAAACTTAATTTTATTTATTTAAAACCAATTTTGGCTGGGTGTGGTGGCTCGAGCCTATAATCCCAGCACTTTGGGAGGCTGAAGTGAATGGATTGCCTGAGCCCTCAGATTGGAGAACAGCCTGGGCAACTTGGCAAAACCTCATCTCTACACTAAATCAAAACATTAGCGGTGTGGTAGCATGCGCCTGTAGTTTCGGCTACTTGGAAGGCTGAGGCAGAAGGATCGTCTGAGCCCAGCAGGTTGATGCTGGGGTGGCTGTGAGCGTGCCACTGCACTCGTTTGAGCGACAGAGTGAGACTCCAACTCAAACAAAACAAATTTTATTTTGAATGTTTTTAAATACATCTAAAATAACTTGAGTCTATGAGAAGTTGCACTTCCAGGATGGTGAATCATGTACTGAACTAACATTACTTGTGTAAGCAGGAGTAAAATGAAAGTTGTTTAAGGAAACGAAAATGCCACCTCCACTTAAATTTTAAACACAGTCAACAGAACCCAAAATAGAAAAAACAGAATACATCTCTCCAAAGACTCAAAATTGTAACCTTCATTCCTCGTAGCTGTGACATAATTGAACCACTCTTTCACACTTGCTACTCCATGGGGTGGATTTTCATGGCGGCGCCTTGTTATCTTGGTTATTGTTGCCATAGGACTTTCCAAAGCACCACACGGTTTGGTAACCATAGTGTTATGACCCAGATGAAAATCCAGTGTTTGTACAATATATGTAGAGTGGTCACTTGAGCCTAGGACAAATGGAAAAAAAATTGCTTTTTAAAGCAAACTATATTCAGATCCAAGAAAATAGCTGTAGCTTAAGAGCAATAGATTTAGTTAAGTCACACATGGATAGGAAGGCTATAAAGATGAAGAATAGGCCGGGTTCGGTGGCTCAGCCTGTAATCCCAACACTTTGGGAGGCTGAGGCAAGTGGATTGCCTGATCCCGCGGGTTCAAGACCAGCTTGGGCAACTTGGCGAGACCTCATTTCTACGATAAATAAAAAATTAGCCAGTTGTAGCGCACACCTGTAGTTCTGGCTACTTGGAAGGCTGTGGCAGAAGGATTGCCAGAGCCCAGCAGGTTGATGCTGGGGTGGCTGTGAGTGTGCCACTGCACTCCAACCTGGGCAACGGAGTGAGACTCCAACTAAAAAAAAAAAAAAAAAGATGAACAAATAAATGAGAAGAAAAAACAAAAAATTCACAAATAGTTCCTGTTTCTTTTGGTTGTAACTAGAGTCTCCAGTAAGATGAAGCTTTTTCATAAGCTTTATAAGATAGTCTTGACTGACAAATAATTTCCTCAACTACCTCTTTGTGCTTTTATAAGAAAGATGAACAATAACTATTATTATGGCTATGACTAGCCACAGCAGCAGAAATCTCAACTGCCTAAGTAAGAAACAGGGAGTAAGACAGCAAGTTCAGAAATAATTTCTTTAACATGTTCCAGACATTATAGATATTGACACATTGACAGAGAACTCCTTCACATGTCAGATACACTATAACAAATATAGGTGGACTTCAGAAATATATAAACAGACAAAAGATATATGAGAAAGGAAAATTACTTGTCTTTTATAATCATATCAGAAGATAGGAAAAAGTAAAAGCTGGAAATGTGTCAGTTTACCATCTTCCCAGATTTTCTGAGCTTCGGTCCAAAAAGCAATATTTGGTTCTTCTAAATGAAAAAGGGCCCAAGATTTTGAACGGAAATTTGGGCCATGAAAACAAGCCAGTGTCATATGATTTCCATGCAAGCTCATTGATCCTCCAAATTGCATTCCATCTTCTGGTAATGGAATCTGAAATAAGGATATGTGGCATCCTGATACCACCTTCAGTACTCCAGGCCAATGTCGATGATGAGCTGCATCAAGCACTGCAAGAAAACCAAAAACCATATATCCTAAAGTTCCTCATGAGTACCCTAAATGGGGTAGGAGAGCAGCAAATGGCTATTTTCTTCAGCTGAAAGGGACCCAGGTAAGGGATCAAACATTAACGTCCAACATCTGATTAATGTTAAGCAGTAGCTGCAAAGACAGTATGGGAAAATATGCTGCATGAGGATGCAGCTAAGGAAAGTAGTAACTTGCTAATAATTAAAACTAATACTTATATAATTATTAATGATTTACAAAGTGCACGAAATTTTACATAATTCTCATAGTAACACTGTAAACCAGGTATTTCACCTTAACTGACTTCAAGTGAAGAAGCAGAAGAACCAAGGGGTTAAGTGAACCAGTGACTGGAAGACTAGAGACCAAATGCAGACCCCCTGATTTTAAATACACTTTTTACTCTCCCATACTCTTGAAAAGTAAGGTGAGAAGACCAGCAGAATCATCATCACCCCGGAGCCTGTCGGAATTGCAGACTCTCAAGTTCACCCATACTGTATCAGAATCTGTATTTCAGTAAGATGTCCAGTGTTTCAGATGCACATTAACGTTTGAGAAGCATAATCAAACATACAGTTTATACTTCCCACTTATTCCAGTATTGTCATTTTTGGCTATTTTCCACACCTCTCATCCCAGATCCAACCATGGATTTTAAATTGTATTCAGCTGACATGTTTCCTTTAATCTAAAACAATTCCCTAAGCCTGTTTATTTTTCATGGCGAGGACTTTTTTGAAGAATCCAGGCCAAGCATTTTGCAGAATATCCCTCCATTGCTATCTGCCTGATATCATTTCTAGTTTAAAGAAAATGCACGAACTAGATTAACAAGATAAATGATACTACAAGGAAACAACTGAAAAAAAATCTAAAAGACAGGACATTCTATAGGATAGCTGACCAGATCTCTTCAACAAGTCAGCTTATACAAAAAAGGAACTATGCTAAATTAAAAAACAGTAAAGGAGCACAGGCAGATTTAACCTGTGATCTTGGATTGGATATACCGGTTTGGACAAACCAGTTATAAAGGGAATTTTTAGGTCAATTGGAGAAATTTGAATGTGCTTTGAAAGATAAAGGATTTACATAATTTACAAAATGGAATGTTGGAGATTGTTGACTAGAGAAAGGTGACAAAACAGTGTGAATGGTATTTGACAAAAAGTATGCATATATACAGATGCATAAATAAATATCGGGAAGTATATGCTCGAAGATGTTCACTGTGATATCTAAGTGGAAAGCAATGGTTTTATTTTTGTTGCTTGTATGTATTTTCTAGTTTTTTTCAATGTACATGTATTGCTTTTTTGATAATAAAAAGTTACTAAAATGTTATCCTCATTCTGACTACTTTTCACCACTTTTACCTCCATCAACCCAGTGTAATGGCCTCCTACAATAGTAATGTAACTCTGTAAAATGGTGACTATCGCGATGGTTTTCTTACTTCCATTCTTAACTGCTTATAGTCTGTTCTCCACACGGTAGCCAGAGTGATGCTTTAAAAAGGATTATTTTAAGAAAAGGCAAATCAGATATCAAAGCTGCTACTCTTTACTCATGTTAAAAATCTTATCTGTGGCGTACTTTGAATTCATGTCCAACGTTTTCCTCCTTGCTCATTTTGCTCCAGTCGCAGCTCTCCTCAAACAAGTCTGTTCCTACTCCAAGAGCTTCAGAGCCCTCAACAGCCCCCTATACCTTGAACTCTCTTCCTCCAGATCTTAGTGTAGTTCTGTCACTCATTCACCATTCCACTTCCGAAATGTCTTCTCTGATTACCCTTTCTAAATAGGTATCGTCAAATCTTATCATCCCCTATATTCACCCCGTTTTGTTCTTTCGCTCAGCACTTCCAACTGAAATTATTCTGTATATTTAGTTAGTAAATTTATTATGGTCTGTCTTTCCCGTTATAATGTAAGTTCCATGAGGGTAGCCATTCTGTCCACCACTAGATAGTGCTTATAACAGTGCCTAAGCACAAAGTTGTGCTTAATAAATGTTTGCCAATTGAATTACTGAGTACAAATATTTATTTTTATAAAATTGTATCTTGTGATAATAATTTTTTGCTGAGTGGTTTGCCCATTTCCACACAGCTAAGAAATCCAAACTCAAATATTCTGACTCCATATCCCACACTCCAAACCAGACCATGATATTGCCATAAAATAAGAATGTAACATTTAGTAGAAGATAAAGCATACACAAAGGCTTAATTCTAATTCTTACATTGTTCTTGCGAACTTTTCTCTAGGTTGTTAGTTATCGTCTTTGGTGGAAGATAAGGAACTGGTCCCCAGGTAGACAGAGCCCGTTTACTGGTGTCAAACTGTTGTGTGAAAAATTCTTGCAGCTTCATTCCTATTTTAATCAGGTCTGGTGTGGTAGATCTTGATATCATTACTTGGAAAATATCCCACTTCAAATCTCCATGGACAAAGATCTCACTAGAGCATAAAACAGAATCTTTATCATATAATAGAAGATACTTTAAAAGTACAAGAAATTTCTCTTCCTGACCCAGCTTTTGAATTTATATTAATTGTGTAATATGAAATCATTTTGCAGGAAAGAGTGCTTGTTGTTTCCTCACTGCATGATAGAAAATATGTTAAAAATATGTTAAGAGTAATGTCTTAATAAATAAATTAATACCTTTTATCAGTTATGCTTGAATCCAATGTATTATACAGGTTTACTTTCCATTCATCCTGAAGCTTAAGGTCAGCATTACTGAAGATCCCCATGAGGATACTTGAGCCCATGTAATCCACACGAGCTTCAGTAGAACCCATAGTAATCTGAATTTTGTGACTGGGTTGCTGATTTGGATGTTCAGAAATATGAGCTAAAGCAGAAACAATAATTACTTTTCACAGAAGTATCTATGGGAAAAATTCATCAGAATCAAGTTCAAAAAGTTTTTTAATATGTATTTTTAAAGATATGACAGACCAGTTGTAAAATTTCAACATACCAACCATCTCCAAAGCATTGACATCTATGGTTCCTCCAACTACTCCTCCTTTAGAATCTAACTGTGATCTTCCCAAACCAACGGACATGCTAATTTCTCGATCACGATTACTTCCTACTGACAGACGGCCCTGGCTCTTCAAACCACTAGTTGTCCAACTAAAAAAAGGAAAAAGCATTATTCATTAGATATATGGCTTTCAGTGTTATGAATTAAAACAAAATTTATATTAAAAAGGAGTTAATTTCAGATTATTTAAGTAAAAGGTTAAGTTTGACAATAAAACAACACATTTCTTATAATAATGATGTGGTATATATTTTAGGATAGTGTTACTTGTCATATGCTCATTTTCAGGATAAAATCTCTTTCACCTACTGCCTTTACTTTCACAAATATTTCAGCATTTAAAAAAAGGTTTTGAATTGCTTTACTACAATGTAGGAAAAATTATAAATAATGATTAAATATATTTCCTTTGTGTTTGGATAGCTTACGTTGTATTTCCCATTACATTACTCATATTCATTTGAACGTTTAATTGCTTCAAGTTGATAGCAAACACGACAAGTGTTTCCCATGGGGTCCCTTGTTGGCTTGCTGCTTTGTTTGACTTGTTAAAAGGAGTTGATGTTTTTGAAAGTGAATCTAAAAATAGAAAAATCAAATACACATTCACATAAATGTCAAGCCAATTACAAAGCAAAAACTACTCTTATCACTACAACCTAAGAAGTAAAAATATGATATTCTTGTCTTACACTCTAATGTTTAATAGTTCTCATATTTGTTACCATTATATAAAATGATGGTTGCCATTTACAGAATGTTTAGTAAGTGCTGACAGCCTTACCACTTGAAAGCACATGAAATTCTCTATGGCTTCCAATTTATATGAGGAAATTCTGGTGTGCATGGAATATAGCATCACAGATCATTTGTCACCCTGGGATTTTCTTAACAAAGGAGAGAATCATAAGGTTCTGCTGCCAAATGGAGGGCCTCCAAGGCAAGGACCATTATGAAACGTAGAGGCCGGCTGGGGTACCAGCCTTCTGTGTTCTTATGAACTCAGTCTATGTCCTGAATTCTGCCATTTTCTCATTATAGTTAATGCTATTTTGTGACAAGAACTGCATCATTCATTTTTATACATTCAGGCACAAGGCCAAGCACACATGGAGCACACTAACAATATGCTAATTCTTCCTCTCTAACCATTTGCAAAGCTACAGTTGTCCTGCAATAGTTTGAAGTATTTATTATTATTTTTTCACCACTCCTCCCTTCCCCTAATCTACAGTAAAAATCTCAAGAGTGTACCTTCATACGATTGGGGCAGAAATCTGGGAACAGCTAAGCTTTTTATCTTGGGAACATTGGAGGGCTACTGGTAACAGTAAGAGCAGCTTTACCTCTTCGAGGAACTGAAGAGTCAGATACACTCCTTGATCTGATGGAAGCTGGTGATTTTAGGCTCTGTGCTGCTGTCCCTGGTGACATAGTGCTATTTGTCATATGCTCATTGAACACATTAGGTGATTGAGGCATGTGGGTGAAGGATGCTGACTGACTTGGCTGCTCCCAGGTTTTGCAGTAAGCTTTTCTTGATGACTCAGGGGAAAGGTGTTGGCTTACCCCTTCAATGGAATCAGGTGTCCCTGGACCAGATGCTAGTAGAAAAGTAAACAAAAATGAAATCCAAAGCAACAGGGTAAAATCATCATGTTGTAAAATAATTTCACCCATCTACCATTTCTAATCACATTACATATTCCTTCTAGTTCTCTATTTAGTAACTATATATAGTTTACAAAAAGCATTCCAGTATTTTATTTAATTATCACAGAAAATCCATGAAAAGGGCAAAACAGATATGCTAGTCCCAGTTTACAGGTGAGAGAATAGACCCAGACCTAGGACTTCTAATATTTTCTGCTGTAACATACTGATTCTACTTTTTTACTTCCACACACCTTTCTTGAGCTTATTACTACAACAATATCTCTAAGTCCAAGAGACAAATATTGGCAAGTTGTTAGCAGGTTCCCAACATTTTCTGTTTTCCATGCTTAACTAACTATGATTAACTTGAATGGTTAAAATTATTTCTGCATTTCCAGATTTTACAAAGATTATAGAGTAATCATTAATCACTGTAGAAGAACATGTCAGTTGGAACGGAATCTCCAAGAGGGCAAACTTTTGACTGGTTCTGTGGTACATCCCCAGTGCTTGGCATATAAGAGGGCCTCAACAGACATTTCTTAAATGAATGAATGAATCATATGGTACTATTTACCAAGCAAGACCAAGTTTGTGTTAACTGTGGATCTTGCTCCCATTGTAAACAAAATTAAAATTATAAAATTGTAATTACTTAACAAGCTTACTTGGCAAATTTATGGTTTGGTCTCCGAGAAATAGACGTCTTGCAATACTTCTTCTATACCATGCTCTTGGAAATGCCAGAATTTCACTGAGTCGGCGCATATCATATTTAAAGGAGGCAGACCCTATATCACAAACAGCTGACACATAAATAAAATATGTTAGTACAGATTTCCAGAACCATCAATGTTTTCACATGGTAGGCGTAAGCATATTATACAGCTGAATTACACTTATGTTACAACTCATGAAATATCAAAATAAGTTACACATTATGACTATCAAGTGATTATATGTTCTTCTACATATTACACAAACAGTACATTCTAACACTAGAATATAAGTTCCATTTCCTTTTTTTTGAGGCAAGTTGGAATTATCATTTGATTCTGAGAGGTTCTAAGTCTTATAGCCAGCTTTCAACTTTAGCACAGCACTCTTCATTATGGAAAATAAATCATCAAGATGAGCTGGGATACACACTTCCTTTTTACAAAAGGAGTTGTAAACCAATTAGCTGTGTGGCAGGGATCACTGCTTTCTTTTCAGACAAAAAGACATTCCGATGGCCTTCTACCAGGCTCTGCTCTGAACATTCTTCTACTCCTGTTTTATGTGCTCTTCTATTCCTCCACCATAGCTTCTGTACGACTTACATGCCAATGACTCTCAAAGCTAAAGTTTCTGTTTTTGCCTGAGTGCACACCTAATGGGCCGTCAGTCAATTGCCTACCAGACCCTTCCACCTAAATATCCTATAGGCACATCTTTATTTTCTAAGTTAATGACTTCACTGCTCCTTCAGTCATCTAAGCTAAAAGTTTGAGACATTCTTGTCTCCTCTTCTATCCTACATACAACTTGTCCTCAAGCTTGTAGATTCTCTTATATCTCTCTTAAATCCATTCCCTTTTCTCCTTTTTTGCTGTCACAATTTAGGCTTCCATATACTGTTGCATGGTCTATTTCAACAGCCTCCCGAAGCATCTTTTCTCTCCCATATTTCATGCTACCTTCAACTCTCTTTCTCAAACACCATTCTAAAGCATCACCCCATTTTTTTTTTAAACCTCTAATGGCTTCTTATTGCCCAAAGGATCAGAACCCAATTCTTTAGCCTAGCATATGAGTTTCTTCATAATTAGGTCCTGATCTAGCTTTACCTTCATCCTCTCCTCTCTTCTTCTGGCTCCACCTACTTTGTACAACCAGTTACATGTTCAGATATATCCTAAGCTTCAGCCACAGTGAACCAAGCATGAACCAAAAGTATACTTTTTGATGTTTTTATGCCATTGAATACCATGCTGCTACCTCTAAAAATATTCCTACTCTATTTTCAAAATCTGGCCCAATTATCATTTCCTCTGTGACGCTTTCTCAGATGTCTCATAGAAGACAGAATTTATTATTTCCTCCTCTTTAAATAAAGCTTTGCTATAGTGTTTATTCATTCGTCTACACATAAGACCTTGTCTTATTCATGCCTGCTCCCCTCAATCACCTAGGAATCTTTGGCAAATTTTGCCTAGCCTAAAACACAGGCTTAATATATGTTGCTGAATGAATATTGGGTTAAGTGAACATATCATATTTACTCAATTCATAATTATAAAAGTTTTCATTCACTTAGTACTTTGAATTATTCAAAATGTTCTACTTGCATTTAATTTTAAATACTGAAATCACAATGTAAAGAAAATGAGTAGGTGATTTTCCCAGTTATATTGCTAGTTAAAACCAGCAGTATACATGCACACAACTCAAGATCTTCTGATACCAAATAAACATTTTCAAACATCATTCATCCCCCTTTAGTGTTTTAAGCATTTACAATTAGAAAAACAAATAAGTCAGAAATTTTACCAATTAGAGAAGTGAAGAAGTGAAGAAAAGCAATGCTTAGTGATTTAATTAGGTTCATTTTGGCTCTTGGAAGGTCCTTATCTAGAAATCATATTTCTGACACTGATTACTTGGACTGAGATAGTACAGTAGGCTGGACTGTCATTCCTCTCCTTTAAATCAGATTATCATTGAAAGCTTAATATTAAGCATACTTAATATTTGAACAATGTTAAAACAGAGGCCATTATTTAATTCTGAAAAACAACATCTTGAATAAAGACTATAAAACTGAATACCAGATATATTTATTAAGGTAGTGTCCATTTTGCTTGCAGACTTGCTTACAGACTGACTTTCAAAAAATGAGGCGCCTCCTGAACGCCTTATCCGAGACAAACTCACTTTAACAAATTCAAGGTTTATACTGAGTGAATCTTTTCGACCAGTGACTGAAGTGGGTTCCTCATCAACATTCCCTTAAAAAATAAAAACAAAAACAAAAACAATCTCACATTTATACACACACATCCACACACAGCTGTATAGTTAGATTAAAATGATCTAATACAATGTAATATGCTAAGAATTAAAATAACTTAAGTGAGGTAAAAAATTTAAGCAGAATTATCTAATAAGCAACAGCATTCCTACAACTATTTAATAGGTTCAAGCCCATAAACATAACTGGTGATTTTCACAACCCTTCTTCAACAAAAAGAATTAGAATTGACATGAAGTATGTGTCTTCATCATTTGTTTACATACAAGTCAGGAGATACTCATTAATAATAATATCCTATGCATCTGTAGTGGTTCATCTGTACTTTAAAATGCCAATGAAATAAATTTCACTAAATTGACTTAAACAATAGTCTCATTTAAAATTAACAAACGTGACCCCTGCACTTTAAAATTTTACTTTATATAGAACATAATTTCTTATACAAATGAACAGTGATTTGGTAAGACATTTAAACATTTATATAATGCGTAGCTTCTGATATTCCAGAAGATTACTGTATTATATATATCACTTAGAAAATATTGTGAATTTAAAAATTATTGTATAATGAATTGGCCTGAATTACTTATTGTATATTTCTACTTAGTACGTAGAGATAAGATAGATATTATCAAAGGAGGAAAATATAAAAGGCTTCTGACTTGATTTATATCCCTTAGAATTTATGAAAAGAAAGCTTGAAAATATGTTATAAATTTTAAAAAGACACAAATATGCAAAGTATACCTAATCCTCCTGATCCAGGTGTAAGGCCAGCAGTTTTTTGTTTTCCTGCTCCATATGGATGAAATACATAAAGGGAAAAGTCAGACATGCATGCAGTGAAGCTCAAGCCAGATGAACTACTGCTAGAACCGGTCAGATCTGACTGACTACTACTGTGTCGACTTCGGCCAAGAGGGCTGCCTAATCCTGATGAGCCTGCAGTGAACACAAGAAGAGAAAGCCAATCACTAATATGTTCTCAAAAATCAAACATGACTTCAGAATAAAATGGAAGCACTCTAACAGTGCAACAAATTTAAATTCTTAAAATGGAAATGAGGACTTAGATGTATTTTGCAATTAATTTAACCAGGGCTGAGTACTCTGTCAGTCACACATATATGTATATACATATGTGTATATATGCACATACACATATACAGATATAGGTTTATATATGTTTGGCCTTTCTTATTTTGCATCCACACATATATGTATATACATATGTGTATATATACACATACACACATGTACATACATATGTATATATATGTTTGGCCTTTCTTATTTCTTTTCTCCTTTTCTTCCAAAGCAGGAAGGAGAAGAGGCCCAAGAGTTGAGGTTTTAAGCAAAGGTGGAGAAGATCAAACTATAAAAAATCTGTATCATATACCTGGAGTTTACATTTTAGTAGGTAACAGTGAAGCAAGGCACAAGAATACAGAAAGTAAAAGATCTCTTTCTGTTAAAAAGCCAAGTGTCCTTATTAGCAATATTTACTAGGAATGGACAGGTACATTTCAAATACACTTTTAAACATAAAAAATACAAGACCATGTAAACAGATCCTTATATGATTTTGCTGCTGATTCCAAAGTACATCTCCAGACCAGACCTCCTTTGGATTTATATATTATAACTGCCAACCTGATCTCCTACTAGAATGGGTCACCGGCATTTAAAGCTTACCATATATAAAACTGAACTCTTGATCTTTCCTTCTTCCTTGAATTTTCTTCTAGTGTTCTCTCCAAACACTTTCATGCAAGTAGCTCAACCAGAAACCTAGGAGTTTTTTGTCATTCTTCCCATTCCTGACTCTGTCATGCCATTTATCATCATATCATTTTTACATCTCACATATATACAGTTTATCCGTTTCCCTCCATCTCATGGCTACCATTCTAGCTTAAGTAATCATTGACTGTCTGGATCACGGAATGGCTTTCTACCTGCTTTCTTCCACTCCAATCAACTGCCACACTGCAGCTGGACTGGTATTCTAAAACCTTAAATCTGAGTCATATCTACTTCCCTGCTTAACCTTTCACTGGCTTCCCCACAAGTTGACTCTTTTCCACATGATCTGGCAAATTATTTTTTATTTTTATTTTTCTTTTATTTTTAAGTTTTTAAAATATTATTTTGAAGATGTGGGATTCAATTCAGGGTTAAGTATATAAACGTTGACTATGCAGGTTCCCTTGTAGATGAGGTGTGCCCTTCCCTCCTCTAGCAGTCACCCTCAACTGCCAATCCCACCCCCCCACTGACAGGTCCCCAAAAAAATGGAAAACTTTTAAAAGTAAAAATTGCTAAGGTAATTTTACTTGACTTAGAAGAAAAGGAAACAAGAAAAACCAAAGGAATTGGAATTTTAAACAAATATGTCATTGCCAGTAGAAGTGGTTCCTAAAAGATCCCTCCAAGCTTAATAAGAGATTAGGAAACACATTGTGATTGGAGTTATATGGTTTTTGTCAAATCTATGTATTTTATTATAAGCACAATTAAAAATGGTATTTTTTCTCAGATAAAATACTTGAATTAATCCAATGATGGGATTTTGAGAAGCAACATAAATTTGTCCCTCATTAAATCAGAAGACAGGCATATTCTGTGCAAAGTCTGTGACCAGCTTTTCCAATCTTGCCCTTTCTTTTTTTCTTTGAATTAGGGTCTCACTCTGT
Source organism: Tarsius wallacei (assembly GCA_963574415.1). NCBI lineage: Eukaryota > Metazoa > Chordata > Mammalia > Primates > Tarsiidae > Tarsius > Tarsius wallacei. The sequence goes on along the minus strand of CAUYQG010283891.1, from coordinate 3,714 downwards.
TGCCTATGCTGGAGTACGGTGGCACAATCATAGCTCACTGCAACCTTCAACTCCTGAACTTAGGTGATCCTCCTGCCTCAGCCTCCTGAGTAGCTGGGACTACAGGCACATGCCACCACGCCCAGCTAATTTTTCTGATTTTTCTGTAGAGACACGTTCTCACTATGTTGCCCAGGCTGGTCTCCACTCCTGGCCTCAAATGATCCTCCTGCCTCAGCCTCCCAAAGTGCTGGGATTACAGAGTGAGCCACCATGCCCAGTCCATTCTTGTCCTTTCTAATCCCTTCTTCATAGACTGTGCACAGTAAGGCTATGAGTCTTGACAAATGCATAGCTCTGTATCCATCAAGGCATGGAGTGGTTTCTTCAGCCCCGATATCCTCTGTGCCCCTTCAGGCCCCTCCTTCCACACCTGGATCTTGGCAACCACTGATTTGCTTTCTTTTTCCAGAAAATCACATGATTGGTACACAAGACAGTCTTCTAAATTTGGCTTTTTTTTTTTGAGTTGGAGTCTCACTCTTGTCGCCCAGGCTGGAGTGCAGTGGCACGCTCATGGCCACTGCAGCCTCGACCTGCTGGGCTTAGGTGATCCTTCCACCCCAGCCTTCCAAGTAACTGGAACTACAGGCACATGCCACCACACCCAGTTAGTTTTTTATTTATTGTCGAGGCGAGGTCTCGCCAAGTTGCCCAGGCTGGTCTCGAACCCCCAGGCTCAGGCAATACTCTCACTTCGGCCTCCCAAAGTGCTGGGATGATAGGTTGAGCCACTGTATCAGGCCAGTGTGGCTTTTTTCCTTTAGCTTAATGCATTTGTGACCCACCTGTGTTGTGTGTATCAGTAATTCAGTTTGGGGTAATCATGAATAGAGTTGCTCTAATAATTGGAGACAAGGTTTTGTGTGGACATGAGTGTTCATTTCTCTTGAGTAAATATCTGGGATTGAGATTGCTGGCTTGTGTGATAAGGGTTTGACCTTTATAAGAAACTGCCCAGCTGCTTTTCCAAGTGGTGGTCACCTTTTGTATCCCACTAGCAATGGAGGAGGGCCCCAGTTGTTCTGTGTACTTGTCAGCACTTGCCACTGTCATTTTAAAAAATTTGGTCATTTAAATAGATATCTCGGACTATTTCATTGTGGATTTAATGTGCATTTATCTGAGATTCAGAATCATATAGGTTTTTTTGTTTGTTTGTTTTGTGTTTTAGAGACAGGATTTCACTCTGTCACCCAGGCTAGAGTGCAGTGGCATGATCGTAACTCATTGCAGCCTTGGACTTCTGGACCTAAGCAATCCTTCTGCCTCAGCCTCCTGAATAGCTGGAACTAAAGGCATCTGGCTAATTATTTTATTTTATTTTATTTTTTGTGGAGATAGGGTCTCACTGTGTTGACTAGGCTGGTCTCAAATTCCTGGGCTCCAGCAATCCTCCTGCCTCAGTCTCCTAAAATGCTGAGACTACGGGCATGAGCCATTGCATCCGGCCCCTGAGAATCATGTTTTTATTTTTATTTTATTTATTTATTTATTTATTTTGAGTTGGAGTCTCACTCCATTGCCCAGGTTGGAGTGCAGTGGCACACTCACGGCCACACCCCAGTGTCGACCTGGTGGGCTCCGGTGATCCTTCCTTCTCAGCCTTCCAAGTAGCCGGAACTACAGGCGCACACTACCGCCCAGCTAATTTTTGATTTATTGTAGAGACTAGGTCTCGCCAAGTTGCCCGGGCTGGTCTTGAACCTGTGGGCTCAGGCAATCCACTCGCCTTGGCCTCCCAAAGTGCTGGGGTTATAGACTGAGCTACTGAGCCTGGCCGAATCGTATGTTTTTAAAAGACACACTCACATGTTAGACAGGATGCATGAACTCTTTGTCACAAAGAATAGGACATGGGCCTTCTCTCATTTCTCCTACCTCTCAGTCTCTAGTATTTTTACATTGTTAAGTTTTAAAACAATTATATCTGTGTGAACTAACAGTCTGAATGTATTTTTGGTGGACACTAATTTTAGATGGATTCATTGCTCACATCTGGTCCTTTTGCCATGATGTCTCTATCCCTGGGTTCTTTTTTACTTATCTTTTCATTTGCTGGATTTTGTTATCAAGTAGTTTCTCCCAGAAAGATTTATAACACTCTTGAGTTAGCTAGTGTTTGTAAATGTCTGCTTGTTTATTTTTATACTTGAACATCTATGCAGGATAGAATGACCTCGGCCCACAGGGGTGACTGTTGCTGAGTAGAAGTCTGAGTCCAGCCTGATGTGTGTGTTTTTTTTTAAATTTGTTGTATTTTTGCTTTTTCTGACAGGATCTCTGAACATTTATTGCTCAAAGTTTGTTTTTCTTTTTCTAAAAATATTTCATTTCTATTTTAAACAAAGTATAAATGCATATGTTTTAAAAGTCAAATTATACTCCCAGGTTTACAACAAAAATCCTGTTTCCTGCCTACTTTTCTTCATTCTTGCCAACTTCTTTCAATCTTTTAAGCTGTTTCTTTTAGTCTTACTTCTGTATTTCTTTTTCTTTTCTTTCTTTCCTTCTTTCTTTTTTTCTTTTTATTTTTTTGTTGGGATGAGGTCTCATTATGTTGCCTAGGCTGGTCTCGAACTCCTGGGCTCAAGTGATCCACTCACATCGACCTCCCAAAGTGCTGGGATTACAGGCATGAGCCACCATGCCCGGCCTTACTTCTGTATTTCTAAATAATATGGTTGATTAGCCAGGCGTGGTAGCGCATGCCTGTAGTTCCAGCTCCTTGGAAGGCTGAGGCGGAAGGATCGCCGGAGCCCAGCAGGTCAAGGCTGCGGTGGCCGGGAGCGGCCACTGCACTCCAGTCTGGCAACAGAGTGAGACTCCAACTCAAAATAATAATAATAATAATAATAATAATAATAATAATAATAATATGGTTGCATTGCTATGTCTTTATTTATTTATTTATTTTGGATGTCTTGATCACTCTTTACTGAGTTACTCCTACATTCACACTTTTCCTCCTCACATCCTTCTTCTGTCATGTTTGTTTCTTTGGAATTATCTTCTGCTTGTTTTGTTCTTTATCTTTCATATTTGACTCTTTCTCCAAATATCTGGTAGTCTCTGGCTTCTGCTTGTATTTAAGAGTGAGGCACTACAAGGCTCACTGAAATCTCTTAAGGAGTTTTTTCTTTCTTTTTTTTTTGGTTGGGGAGAGTGGTGCTTGTTGGCTGGTGGGCTTCATTTTGGGATAAAGGGTTAGGGATCAAAATTTGCCATTGGAAGACTCCAAGTGTTGGTGTCTCTAATTCTTTTCTCTTGGGCTAGTTACCCTAGGAGGAATCCTCTGCTCCCTTCCCTGGGCACCTATTTGCGAGTGTTCTTGGGGTGGGTGGGAAAAGGACCTCTGTCTCCCACTGTTTAGTGTAAAGACTTACACTTAATTTTGATGTTTTCATCACAGTATCTGACACCGCTAGCTGTGTTTGATGTTCATTCTTAAGTCTCTGACTCCAACGTCTCCAGGGAGTAAATTTCACACCTTCTACTATCACCTGGCTGTGCAGGCTCAGGAAAAGGGTTTTGGGTTCTTTTTTTTTTTTTTTTGAGTTGGAGTCTCACTCTGTCGCCCAGACTGGAGTGCAGTGGCCGCTCCCGGCCACCGCAGCCTCGACCTGCTGGGCTCCGGCGATCCTTCCGCCTCAGCCTTCCGAGTAGCTGGAACTA
>CAUYQG010283877.1:0-11532 GCA_963574415.1 Tarsius wallacei | reverse complement strand
ACACTCCGGAGTTACCTCGCCCTCTGTTGCCTCAATGGGCAGGAAGCCCCCCCACTCTGGCTATAAACACTGGAAGGCCCATGGGTCCAAAGAAACCCAAACTGCAGTTGGTCAAGAATGCTGTCCACGGGCTAGACTCTGACCCAGAGGGGAAAATGTGATCTGAGTGACCAAAACAGACGCTGCTTCATCAACCAAAGTAACTTTTGGTACTCATGAATAGTTTCCAAATTTTGGAAAAATCAGATAGAGAGAAAGATAAATTTTGCTCATAAAAGTACAATTTTGGGCTAGATGCAATGGATCAAGCCTGTAATCCCAGCACTTTGGGAGGCCAAAGTGAGAGGATTGCCTGAGCCCAGGGGTTCGAGACCAGCCTGGGCAACATGGTGAGACCTCGTCTCTACGATAAATCAAAAAACTAGCCGGGCGTGGTGTCGCACGCCTGTAGTCCCAGCTACTTGGAAGGCTGAGGTGGAAGGATCATCTGAGCCCAGCAGGTTGAGGCTGTGGTGGCCATGGGCATGCCACTGCACTCCAGCCTGGGCAACAGAGTGAGATTCCAACTCAGAAAATAAAAAAAAAGAACAATTTTACCCAGTTGCTATAAGCGATCAATAGCTCAAAGCAAAACAAGGTTTTCTTGACTCTCCTTCTATCAGAGTAGCAGGATGCTGCTCTCCAGCACCAGCAGGCCTCTGCGGGTCAGTGAACGCAATCCACAGCTCCTCGCATGGTGTCAGCTTCCATCCTAGCGAAAGGAGGTCTCTGCTCATGTCCCCTCCATGCACTGATGGAAGGAAGCATGAGCCCGTGGAAAGCATTTCCATATTATCATGAATGGGCAGTTCTTTTGGGCACTGCTATCCCCATTAGAGTGTGTCTAGACCGCATCACGCTAGACTGCATGGCATTTCAGGTGTCAAGATCATTTTCTGACCCATGGCAAGGCAGTCAGTGCCCTTCAAGTGGAAATTCTCTAGCCCAGAGTCCCAAGCGTCATCACTGGGGGTGCTCACAGACTTTTCCCGCGAGCTCCAAGAACCGTTCCACAGATGGCTATCAGTGGGGAATCTGTCCCTCCCAGCACTCCAGCTTCTACCTTACCCTCTGTGTAGTTTTCAGTTTTTTTTTTTTTTTGAGTTGGAGTCTTACTCTGTCACCTAGGCTGAAGCTCAGTAGCACACTCACGGACACTGCAGCCTTGACCTACTGGGCTCAGGCGATCCTTCAGCCTCAGCCTTCCAAGTAGCTGGTACTATAGGCGCGCACTACCATGCCCGGCTGATTTTTTGGTTTATTGTAGAGATGAGGGCTCGCCAAGTTAAGTTGCCCAGGCGGGTCTTGAACCCGCGGGCTCAGGCAGTCCACTCACCTCAGCCTCCCAAAGCGTGGGATTACAGGCTGAGCCACCGAGCCTGGCTAATTATTAAGTTTTTTGGGGACTAATCATATTCATTCCGCTAGGATGAAATCAGAAATTCCTATACTTTTCACTTGTGCAACTACCAATCAGCTTTATTTGCCAAACTAATTTATTCTTTTTAAAAGTTGCCTAGAATAGTCTTAGATGGCTATTTTCATATATGCTTAAAAATAATGTATAATTTTTGTAGACGTGCTTACAAAATTTTTCTATTATGTTCCTTGCTTTTCCAAAAACAATTTTTTGGAACAACACTAAGTATGTCTACCAAACACTCTATAATTCATCCCAAGGTTAAATAGGAAGTAGTAAAATGATCTTTTTTTCTGGGTTTTAGATTGTTTATATTAGTTTAGACAGAAACCACTCAGGTTGTAGGAGTCACTTTAACCTTAATTTCACAAGTATTTATCGAATATTTCCACACTGTAAAGGACACTCTGCTAAACAATACAAATGATACAACTATATATATATACTTTTTTGAGATGTAGTGTTCATGCAGGAACACCACTGCCAGTGAAACCAACAAAGATAAAGCAGATGCAAATATTTGAGTCTTCTTGTACACAACACTTAAAATTATTTTATATTATCTGATATAATTCTCAAACAAGACTGAGTTATATTCTTTAAGTATAAGGAAACTGAGGCACTGAGAATTTTAGTCATTTTTCAGAAAGTAAACAGAGCAGCAGAACTGAGACTTGAATAAATGTAGTTCTAAACGTCACAATTTTTAGGTTTGGAGTCTATATGTAACTACAATCCATAGGTAGCTGACTCACAGACCTTGTTGCATATCAGTCTTCCCTAAGGAATATTACGTTCTGTAAATTTCTGAGTGAGACCTGGGAAACCTGTTTTCCCATAGAAGTCTCTCAGGTAATTATTATGATGAGTTTGGAAACAACTGGCTTAGGTAATTGCAAAAGTTTCATCAATACCTGAATGTCCTGTTAATGACACCAATATTTTCCCTTTCATTCAAAGAAGAAGAAAATACATTATTTAATGAAAATGAGAATGATTTTGTTTAAAGAATAAGTCTGGTTAATATAAAATGTTTGAAAAATGTATTTTTTTACTTAGGCCCAATGCTTTTTTCATGCAGTCTCTTCCAATGACATCCTTTCAATTTTCTTCACCTGTCTGAAGTTGGCCCTTTATAAGATATATGTTGTCACCCTAGTCTTTATTTTCATTGTTTCACAATTGAATGACTGACATAGATTCCAAATGTTTCTCCTACTTTAATATTTTTCCTCTTCCTTTTTGTTCAAATCCTCTTCCTTTTTGTTCAATGTGGTTTCTATTTTTAGAATATTTTTACAATTATATCAATATCCTTGGTGCTCACAGCATGATAACCCAAGGCATGGTACCTTGGCGTTCTGAGTACTTTGAACTGAAGGACATGAGAAAATTTCAGAAGCATGTTCCCTCTGATCTTGTCCTGCCATTTTGTCTTCTGCCCCTCTTTCTCTCCCAAAAGGGAGTCATAGAAACCAGAATTCCTTTTCCCTAAGATGTGCCATAAATGTTAGAACACTTCTCCCTCAAAGCAAGTCATATAACATAAGACGTTTCTTCTCTCTCTTCTCCCTTCTCACTTGAAGACCCTCATGCTAGAGGGGCCCAGGCTCATCCCCAGAAGGAGGCCAAGAAGAATCTGAATAGACAGACTTTGCTGGGTTTTCACCCATCTATTACCATTAGATTAATCACCTTTCTACATGGCTATCTATTCTTCATCAAGCCTAAGCATAGCAACAGACAGTTTTCCCCAAGTCTTTGGATTTTGAATTCTGAAGGCTACTGTTCTGCATAAAACTTTGATTAAATGCATTTGTTGTACTTTTCTTTTATTAACCTATCTTTTGTTAGAGGAGTGTCAACCATGACCCTTATAATGGATGAGGAAAAGTACATACCTTTGTACTTCTATAATATATTTTGAAAAACTTATTATAAACAATGAAACTTATTATAATATTATTTGTCAGTTCAATTAAATCTAAGCCATTAGTTTGATGAAGATATCTACCTTGTCCTTTCAGATCATATTCAATAATCTTCTAAGGATAAGAGACTTGCCAGCTAGAAGAATATTTATCTTTTTAACAGACTTTCAGAGTATATGTTTATTCATTGGTTCCTACTACAGAGAGTAAAGACTTTACTAGTTTTAAACACCTATTCCTTTTACAGTTTAACTTTACTGATTTGTAAGCAGTTGAAGATATGAACTTTTGTTGTGATCAACCTTGTTGGCATTTTTAATGTTTTCTGTAAGCTACCATTTAAGAAAAACTTAGTGCTTTTCTTTACTTTTGTCATTTCAAAGTATGATTATGAAAAAGAGATGGAAAAATGTACTTTCATTCTGAGGAATGGAGTTATTCAAATAAGTATTTTAACAAAGCTTCATTTTCATTTGTATTGAGTTGCAAATATTCACTGAACTTCATTTTATTTAGAAGCAAGAATATGTTCCACCAGAAAAACCATTATACTTCAAATTGTCTTTGAAAAATGTTTCTTTCATAATGATGGCATCACTCACAAAGGCCTTTTGACCTCAGCTTTTAAAGTTATTTATGTTATCTAGTTTAAAACCACACACTTTAGGAAGGATATAAAAAGCTAAGTAACTTGCTACCTTAATGTTAAAAAGCAAAGTCTTCCCAGCAAAGGTTATTTTCTCTGTGCCTTTATTTCCAGTAATGATTTCTTTATTTGTATCACATTAAAGAAAACTAAACTTAATTTACACAAATAGACCATAAAAATAAAAGGAATATTTTGACCTGTATCATGTACTATATTATGCAAGTGAAATATGCTGCATTATGCACTTTAGTATAAGAACAGGCGTAATTTTGTTTTATCATTACAATTTAGATTTATACTGGATTTTGCTGTTATAAACTTAACTTTTAAAGATTTTAATCCCAAATTATGAAAATTGTAGCCAACTAGAACATATTTTAAGTTTTAAGAGTATGAAAAAGGCTGGGCTCAGTGGCTCAGCCTGTAATCCCAGCAATTTGGGAGGCCGAGGTGAGTGGATTGCCTGAGCCTGAGGGTTCGAGACCAGCAAGAGCAAGTTGGCGAGACCTCGTCTCTACAATAAATAAAAAAATTAGGCAGGCATGGTATCGTGCCTGTAGTTCCAGCTACTTGGAAGGCTGAAGTGGAAGGCTCGCTGGAGCCTAGCAGATCGATGCTGGGGTGGCCATGAACGTGCTACTGCACTCCAGCCGGAGCAACGGAGTAAGACTCCAACTCAAAAAAAAGAAAAAGAGTATGAAAAAAACTATCAAAATGATCTACACTTTTTTATTATGAACTATCAATCTGTATTTTAATAGCTTTACTGTCAATGTTTTCCCATGGAAATAATTGTGCAAATATGAAGGATAAGATTTTCATACTATGAAAACAAAGGTCCTATATATTGCTCCACTTTGAGTCTTTTACATGATGTTCACAAAGCCTTTCTTTACTTAACTACTGATATTAAAAACTCCTTCTGAAGGAAAATTATTTATGTTACTTACCTCTCTTCTAACAAAGTCTCATGCTCTTTCTTCTAAAATTACTTTCAAATTTAATTAATACATTTCCCAGAGGATAATAGAGTTCACTGTACTGCGCAACTAATCAGGTACTTATTAATGATCTATTAAGTGTGCTAAACTTTCTAGGTCTACTAAAGAATATCAGACATTTAAGTAGGTGTTCAATCACAGTTTTTTACTTGAATTTATATAACATGCCTTTTATCATTAACCAGCTTACCATCTAGGTGATGAAGTCTAATTTTCATATAAAATAGCAAAATTTTGATAATGCATAATCATTAAATTGATTTACATAAACAACTAATTCTATGCTAATTCAAAGAATGGGTAATTTGCTATGTAAGAAAAATAATTCTTAGAGGAGCTAGGCATTGACCTGGGCATTGTAGATAAGAGGTAGCAGTTGGAAGTTCAATAGAACAAAGTTCTCTAATTACAAAAAATAGCCCAAGTTAAATTAAATAATAAATGTAATTTAGCAGTAGAGAAGAGTTTAATGTAATGTTTATTAACCAGGAAGATAAACTTTACTAAAGTTGACATATCACAAATATAAAATTTGATTTTAAAATAATGAATAAATAGTGGGGAATGATAAGAATATAATAAATATCAATGTTCTAACTTGCCTTGATCAAATATTCACTTCAATGATAGATGATAGATAGATAGACAGACTATATATAAATATTTGACTGTTTGCTGATACTGTGCTTCTTTAAATACTAAGTAAGCTCTATGTCTAATTCAGTTCTGTTAAAGTAGAGGAATAAGATAAAGGATAAATAAGAATACTTGCTAGTTATCTGTTTTCTGCTTCCCCAAAACAAAGACCGACTAGCATAGAAATATTCAGCAGTTAGTTACTCTGGTTGCAGCCAGTTGTGTTGTAGTCACAGCAGCACCTTGGATGTCAGCCCAAACAGATTAAATGTTAATCCAATGCTATACAGAGACATTCTGTTGAGAATCAACAAGATAGATCTTGGAACACATGGAAGTGTTTTGGTATGGTATGCAGATTTAAGAACACATATGCTCATATCATCAAGAGTATAACCACCCCATGATCTCATGGCATTTCCAATAGGTAAGTTTGTGTGCTAGGAGAAAAAGCTAATGGCTATACCATTTCAATTCAGCTAGATGTTCCCTTCAGATCACAGCTGTTGATTTTTCACTGTGATTTTATACTTAGCTTTAAGATTGAGCTCTTCATCATAGCTATAGCTGAAGTCTGTTGAATAAGGCCTGTGTGACATGATTGGATGTTTGCATCACGGTTGGAAAAGCAGATGTCTCTCATGAATGGTTTATATGGGCATTTTGTTATTGTTGTAACTGAAAAAAATGGGTTGAAAACGTTTTTTTAACCATTCTTAGCTCAGTCTTCTATCAATTTCTGTTTTTCATTTTAAATATATATAACAAGAACACAGTCCACAAAATCTCCCACAGGAAGCTCTTTTGTTTTCACATTTCAATCAACTTAAATAGAGCCAATAATCTGTTTGTTTGCCTTTGTTAGTTTAGTCTTCATTAGCTTAATATCCAAATAGTTTTATTTCTTATTATCTTGATGAAAGTGGTCAACCCCCAAACATAATTATTAAAAAATACTTATTATTTCTTTTTTCCACATGTGCTAATGAGAATGTTTCAACCATTTTAAAGGGATTTGTATATTTGATTTACACATTGCTTATGCATTACAATGTTTTAAGTAAATAAATAAATGCTATATGGAATCAAAAGCCTATCTCAAAGAATAAAAAATAAATTTAAAAAGCATTATGACACCTTATGATTAGAATTCCTGCAGATTCCACGAAGTTTTTTTTTCAGATATTATTTATAGATGTTAAATCTGATATTTACTAATAACGTCCTCAACCTCGAACCTGTCCTATTCCACTATAATTGTATTTGATATTTCTAACAAATGTAAACAAGTGACAACAATGTCTATAAATTTAAAAATATATTTATATTGACTTCGATTCTACTCAATAACAGACATATCTTTCCTCAGGAACCTTTTTTATTTTTTTTGTTTTTTTGCCTTATCATCAAATTCTACATGAGATTTGACATCAAACCAGTTTTAATTTCCGATGATCCGTTGAAAAGATTTTAAGACTTTTCAGGACTTATTTCTTCTGACATGACTATCACGCACATCTCATATATGACGCAACTTGTTATTTTGATACTTTGCATATCCTTTAGGTTTTCTTTTCCAATTCTGGTCAGCTTTAATTATGAGCAGATGTTTGTTGAGAAATTTATTTAAACAAAAACTCTTTTATTTATTTATTATTTTTTTTTTTTGGTGCTTTTTTATTTCAGGCTATGACTGTAAAAAATATTAACAAATAGAAACTGCCCCAAACCCATTTTAAGTCTCAAAATGTAGGACTTAAGGTTCAGAAATGATGGTTTAAACTAATCTCTCTTTGCTTCTCTCTGCTAAATTCAACTATAAATCCAAGAAATAATGCATCAGGCAATGATTGGAAGACTCTGAAAGGTAGGAAGTGGAAAATGAACTGTCTAGAAACTCTAGGACTGAAGGAATGATGCAGCACTTCAGTGTCTCATGACACCCCACACAGCAAAAGAAGTCAATCCTTGCCTGGCATAACTCAACATTCAACATAGCAACAGAGGAGGGCCCAAGGAGGAAAGTCTTCTCCTGAATCTAATGGGAAAAGCAATAACAATTCCAGGCATTACTGTGGCACCAGAAATGGAGATTCTGCTAAAAACAAATGTCTCACTCCAGGGAATTATTTTCTTTCCCAATGAGCTAGAGATTGCCCTGATCCACCTAGAAACACCAGCTGCAAGGCCCAGCCTTGGGATGTACATTTCATTCTTGTAGGCTAGAGATTTCTTCCTCTCACATAGAGATAGCTGCTAGAAACAAATGGCTAGATAGAATAGCTACTGTATAGAACTCTCTCAACTCACAGACACCAGGTATCAGTAGTACTAACAAGGAATTTTAAGTGAGATCTGCTCAGACAAGAAGTAGCTCAGAGAAAGCATTTTCCATCTATGTGGGCCAAAGTTTTCTATCACTCACCTACAGTAACAGGCAGCACACCCAGGAAAAGTACCTCTGGTCCTGTGGGAAACAGCATAAAAAATTAGAACGAATGCGAATGCCACCATTCAAAGTAGACCAAAAGAGCACTGCAAGGCATTAAAAACTAAACTGCTGTAAAAATTAATGTACAAAACTAAACTGTTGTGAAAATTAATGTACAAAAATGTAGACCTAGCAACATTTAAACAAGATAACTGCCTGCTAAATAAGATTTAAAGAGGATTCAGTGCCTTCACTTAACATAATATCAAAAATGGGCAGGATACAATAAAAATCATTAATTACACCAGAACCACTAGAGTAACTAGAGAAAAAAAAAAGAAAATTGACACAGGACAATACCAAGGTGAATCAAATTTTGGAATTATCTGGCAAGAATTTTAAATTGTACATCATTTAAAAATGTGTTATAAATAACTACAAAATTCACTGAAACAAATAAATTTTAAAAAAGAAAATCTCACCGGAGAAATAAAAGATACAACAAATAACTAAATAAAAATTATAAAACTGAAAAATATAAAAGCTGAAGTTTTTTTAAAAATTGCTGGAGGAACTTAGTATTGAAGTAGAGATGACAGAAAATAATCAGTGAACTTAAAGATAGATCTAAACAACAGAGAGAAAACAAATTGAAAAAAACATGAACAAAGTCTCAAGGATTGCTGGGACAATAACAAGAGAGCTAATGTTTATATGTATGGAGTCTCAGAAGAAGTTTGAGTGGGGCTGAAAGAGTACAGGCCTATCCTGAAGATATTGTGGGTTGGTTCCATATCACCTTAATAAAGTAAATATTGATACAATGAGTCACACAAACACTGGTTTCCCACTGCACATAAAAATACTGCTTACACGGTATTGAAGTCTATGAAGTGTGTGACATCGTTGTATCTAAAAATTATACATATCTTAATTTAAAACATTGCTAAAAATGCTAATAATCATCTGATCCTTCAGCAAGTCCAAATATTTTTGCTGATAAAGGATGTTAATCCAATGTTGATGGCTGCTGACTGATCAGGGTGGTTGGGGTGGATTTAGCAATTTCTTAAAATAAAACAATTAAGTTTACTGCATAGATTGATTCTTCTTTTCGTGAAAGATTTCTCTGTAGCATGTGATGCCATTTGATAGCATTTTACCAACAACATACCTTTTCCTTAAAAATTGGAATCAGTCCTCTCAAAACCTGCCCCTTCTATATCAACTAAATTTATATCATATTCTAAATCTTTTGTTGTCATTTCAACAATGTATGCAGCATCTTCACCGATTGTAGATTTCATGTCAAGAAACAACTTTCTTTGCTCATCCATAAGAAGTAACTCCTTAGCTGTTCAAATTTGATCATGAGATTGCAACAATTCAGTCACATCTTCAGGCTCTACTTTTTTGTTTTGTATACATTTAAATGATACAAGGGCAATTTTGTTACATGGATTTATTTCTTAGTGGTGAAGTCTGGACTTTCAGTGTAACCATCATCTGAATGATGTGCATTTTATCCATTAAGTAAATTTTTATCCCTTGCTCCCTTCTCACCCTTTCATTCTTCTGAATCTCCTATGTCTGTTAATCCACACTCTGTGATTTTGTGTGCACATTATTTAGCTCCCACTTATAAATGAGAACATAAAATATTTGGTGTTCTGTTTCTGAACAGTTTCACTTAAGATAATGGCTTCTAGTTCCATTCATGCTACTGAAAAATACATGATTTTATTATTTTTATGACTAAATAGTAGTTCATTGTGTTTTTATACCACATTTTCTTCATTCAGTCATCTATTGTGGACATTCAGATTGATTCCATATATTTGCAATTGTAAATAGTACTGCAATAAACATGAGTGCAGGTGTCTTCTTGATATAATTATTTCTTTTCATTTGGGTAGATGCCCAGTAATTGGATCACTAAATTCAATGGTAATTCTATTTTTAGAACTCTCTATGCTGTTTTCCATAGAGGTTTGCTAATTTGCATTTCCACCAACAATGTATAAGTATTCTTTTTTTCCTTATCCTCTCCAAATTCTGTGATTTTTTTAGTTTTTAGTAATAGCTATTCTGACTTGTGTAAGATGATATTTCAGTGTGGTTTTAATATGCATTTTTCTGATGTGGAACATGTTTTCATGTTCTTGCTAGCCATTTTTATGTCTTCTTTTTTTTTTTTTTTTTTGAGTTGGCGTCTCACTCCGTCACCCAGACTGGAGTGCAGTGGCCGCTTCCGGCCACCGCAGCCTTGACCTGCTGGGCTCCGGTGATCCTTCCGCCTCAGCCTTCCAAGTAGCTGGAACTACAGGCACGCGCTACCACACCCGGCTAATTTTTTTATTTATTGTAGAGATGAGGTCTCACCAAGTTGCCCAGGCGGGTTTCAAACACGCAGGCTTTTCCCACTTTTCAATGGGGATATTATGGCTTTTTCTTTTCTTTTATTTTCTTTTTATTGCTTTGTTGGAGTTTCTTGTAAATGCTAGACTTTAGTCCCTAGTCCCTTGTCGGTGGCATAGTTTGTAAATATTTTCTCCCTTTCTGGATGTTGTTTGTGCACTCTGTTATTTATGTTGCTGGGCTTAAGCTTTTGGTCTAATTAAGTCCCATTTGTCTATTTTTGTTGTTGTTGCTTGTGCTTTTAAGGTCTTAATTGACATCTATTTCTAGTTATCCTGCTATCCACCACATCTGCCGCTACTTCCTCCACAGAAGTGCTGAATTCCTTAAAGTCATCCACAATAATTGGGATAACTGGGATCAACTTCTTCCAAATGCTTGTCAACATTAGTATTTTGACCTCTTCCCTTGAATAATAAATGCTCCTAATGGCATCTAGGTTGGTCAATCTTTTCCAGAAGGTTTTCAACTAACTTTGCCCAGATTCAGCAGAAGAATTAATCTCTATGGCAGCGATAGCCTCACAAAATGTAGTTCTTAAATGATAAGACTTGACAGTCAAAACTACTCCTTGATCCATGAGCTGCAGAATGAAAGTGCTGGCAGGCATGAAAACAACATTAATCTGTTTGTATGTCTCTATTTAACTCCTTGGGTTACTAGGTTCATTGCTAAACAACAGTAATATTTGGAAACCATTTTTTTTCTGTGTAGTAGGGCTTAACAGTGTGCTTTAAATATTCAGTAAGTCATGCTGTAAAAAGATGTGCTGTCATTCCGACTTTGCTTTTCTATTTACAGAGCACAGGCAGAGTAGATTTAGCATAATTCTTTAGCACCTTAGGATTTTTTTTTTTTTTTTTGAGTTGGAGTCTCACTCTGTTGACCAGACTGGAGTGCAGTGGCTGCTCCCGGCCACCGCAGCCTCGACCTGCTGGGCTCCGGTGATCCTTCCGCCTCAGCCTTCCAAGTAGCTGGAACTACAGGCGCGCGCTACCACACCCGGC
>CAUYQG010283866.1:0-13296 GCA_963574415.1 Tarsius wallacei | reverse complement strand
TTTTTTTTTTTTTGAGTCGGAGTCTCACTCTGTGGCCCAGACTGGAGTGCAGTGACCGCTTCCGGCCACTGCAGCCTCAACCCACTGGGCTCCGGCAATCCTTCCGCCTCAGCCTTCCGAGTAGCCGGAATTACAGGCACGTGCTACCACGCCCGGCTGATTTTTTTTGATTTATTGTAGAGATGAGGTCTCGCCAAGTTGCCCAGGTGGGTCTCGAACCCGCGGGCTCAGGCAATCCACTCACCTCAGCCTCCCAAAGGTGCGGGATTACAGGCTGAGCCACCGAGCCCGGCTGCCTCCCTTTTCTTTCTGTCCCCTCTGACCATATTGCATTTCCTCAAATCCCTACAACACCCCCACTTCTTCCTGATTTAGGGTCTTCCGCTTGCTCTGCTTTCAGCCTAGAGCAGCCTATCAGTCAACCTGTTCTCTTTGCCTGGTTAATCCCTATTCATACCTCCACTTTCAACACACAAGTCACCCTTCTGTGGGAAGTCTTCCCTGAAATCCAAAATTTCAATACATGCATTATATGCTTTTTCTTCACATCATCATGTCATTAATTGTAAAATAAGTAATTACGATAGTTTTATATGTGATTTTACTTATATGTTCTGCAAGGGAAGATAGAGCTGGGCTTATTACTATATTTTTGGGGTCAGCATAACAACTGAAGCATAGTGATTGCTTTACAAACATTTTTTGAATTAATGAATAACTGAAAACAGGGGGAGGCTAACTGGCTAGCAGGAATGCTCCAAAATAATTCTAAGCCCCAATAAGTGAGAGTTAAAATTCATAGACTGTCAGGATTATTTGAGGGCTATAAAGCCAGTATTTCAAACAGACACTATATTGATAAAACAATTTCTCATTGTGAAAATATTTAAGAGGCATTTTTTGTGTGGTATGTGCCACTCAGAAGCACTCATTTAAGCATTCATTTCAGTGTCATTGAAAATTATCTTGGTTCCCTGATGAGTACTTTTTTCCAAGATTTTTCAATGTTTGGCACCTTACCAGGAATCTACCTATATTTTGTAAGCTCTGCTTGTCAGTTTGCAGACCAATTTCTGACATATTCCATACATTTTACTTTCACTAATGTTTTTGAAGTGAAATGTCTCCGTCTCATTTGCAATGACTTTGACTTCTCATTTACTCTTTTAATTTTCTTGCATAAATGCTCAGGGAAATCTATTTTCTATTTGAAAATATATTTCATTCATTTAGATAAACATTTCTTTCCATATTTCCCATAGAAATAACCACATTTCTCTTTTATTCTTTTTTGGGGGGGGGGCTTTAAATCCTTTTGCCAAAAGCACTACAATGATCCATTTTCTGTTGCCTAAGGAATGACAAAGGCATTCTTAACCCTTCTGAGGTCTGTTCTTGCTGAAATTTAACTGGACAAGTTTTTCTCATCTTAGGTTATAAGGACTATGTTTACCCTTAGGTGGGGAAAATATCCTTAAGCAAAACACTCCAGTTCACGCAGTTTCAGATTCATTTTTCCCACAGGAGTGAATAGTCAAGTTCAACATGTGGTAGTTATATACTTGAAAATAGGGGAGCTGTTGAAAAATTACCTGGAAGCCAGATTGTGTGGACACGGCCTCAGGCTCCTGTAAGTTCTCTCTGCTGTACTGACTGAATGGCTCATGTAATTACTAAGAAAATTTTAATGGTGTTTATCCTTGGCCATATTTACTGGGAAACATTATTTTGTTGATGACTTTGGGTTTTTGGAGAGAATTCATGACAAGTTCACCTACTGGTTTCTGACTAGCATTAAAAGCTTTGTAGGAAATTATCAAAGTATTTTAGAACAAAGTTAAAGTGTATTTTCATTGTACATTATGTGAAAAATATATACCATTATTTAAAAATATAAATCATAAAGGAAAAACAGTATCATCCATAATCTACATATCTACCCACACTAGTTACATTAAAATAGCTATTTATTTTTCAATGAAAAAAGTGCATCTCTCTTCTCTTTCTCTTCATAGGTGATGTTGTATATGTGGTTTTGCATCTTTTTCTTTTTCATAAATAAGTTTTTTATATTATGAACCTCTCCTTATATCATCAAATATCTCACAAAACTATGAAATAAAAGTATGTCAGTGTGTCCCAAAATATCTTAAAGTACCATGCCCCTATCCCTCACCTACCCTCTGCCTTTTTTCTTTTAACCTAATTGTTTGTTAAATTTATGAGATGTTCTCCATTATCTTTATATTCACTAGAATTTTATGACAAGAAATAAATGGCAGTTTCTTATAAATATTTTACTCCACAACTATTGAAATAAATGCCATACCAAAGATAATTTGCAGATATTGCAGAATAAGTTTCTGTGAATGCATAGTGAAGATTAACATTCAATATTTGTCAAGTAAGGAAAGTTTTGGTATATGATAAATAATGGTAATTTCACCTTTATAGTTTTCAAGTACATTTCTGAATTTTTTACTTAGCACTCTCTATATGAGTGACACAAAATTTCAAAATTTCTTAGTACCCATGTATGAAAGTAAAAGTAGCATGTTAAATTAATTTTAAGAATTGTGTACCACAATGCACTAAAAATATCAAAAGTTATTAATAAAATTTTTTATACAGAATCTTTGAATATGATTGTGTATTCTATCTTAATAACACATCTCAATTTGGACTAGCCACAACTCAAACGCTCAGTAGCCCCATGTGGCTAATGGTTACAATATAGAACAATAAACATATAAACATTTTTAAGTGAAGAAAAAACAGTTTAATGGGAAAAATAAGCTTCTGTTTAAGAAAGAAAATTTTAAGTTTGAGAAAGAAAATACTTTCTGATGTTTACAATTTTCTTCTAAGCAGTAGTCCTTCCTAATATCTAGTTTTAATTGTCATGTACTCCAAATGATTGTGATACTCTAACCTCAGTTATAATATTTGACAAAAAATTATCTTCAACAAATACAAATCTGATGTAGTTTCTTTGTTGTTTATAAAATTATTCTCTAGATATTTTAAATATTTAACATTAAAAACATAGATCATTGCCTACTGTAGCAAATATTTTGTGATATTAGAATCACAAGGCTCTGTGACATGCCAAAATATTAATGCAAAAATAAAATGCCAAAATGTTAAGTTCAACAACAATCTAGAATCATCATGGAATTAAGTAAGCTATATTTAGATCTTTAGCAAAAACTAACTGGTCAAAAACAAACAACACTAAATATCACGGATTGTCTATGATTATTTTGCTAGAATTTGCAAAAGTAAAGATTGAAAATGAAAAGGGAAGGAAAGTAGTGTTTCTTTTTTGTTTACTGGGGAGAATAAAAAAATTTCAATAATTATTAAAATAGTAAACTATATGAAGTATTATCTATTTTATGCTTATTAAGTTTAATAACTAAACATACAATGCACAATTTAATTCTTAAATTTTTAAATTTGTAAATTATGGTTGCTTTGATTGCTTCTGACAAGGTGATTGAGGAAACAATATGTGTTATAAAAGATATTTATTTTTAATTTTGATATAGCTATCTACTTTTCTCTGAGCTTGTTTTCTTCTCCGCAAAGTGGAAAAATCATATTATTGAATTTATCATTTTTATATATATAACCTGAATTTTGACTAAGTGCCTATTAGCATCTTTATTAAAGATTTTTAAAAATTGAATTTAAAATGACCCATCTTAAATTTGTGCTTCTTTTAAAAAACATTTTTTTTCTCCTAAAATTCAGAAGACATTCTTCATTATTTTAATCTCCATTTGATTTAACTAAACAGGAAATGATGACACTTTCTCCGGATACAGTACTAGGTGTTTTTGGTATAAAGATTTAATAAAAAGGTGCAACAGAAAACACTTTTAGATAGGCACAATGTTGAGCAAATATGAGGATTATCTTTATCAAAAATGTGTTTTGTCATTTGGAAACCAATAAACTGTATTATCCTTCTGCCTTTATCCTTAGTTTGCCTTTCATTGGGCATCCTGAACGAGGAAGCAATGCATATATTTCACCTAACAAGAACAGTGAGAAAGTGATTCCGTGTTCCCTGGATGAGTTTTACACTCCACAGTAGCTGACACTAAAAAATTTGTCTGTACCACATGTCTGCTCAAACTGATCAGTACTAAATTCTGATTATTCAAAGTTTGTCTTGTGTTGCTGAAATATCATGTCAATTTCTGTCTTTCTGGGAACTAAAATGTATGTAGAAATTTTTAACATTTTAAAAATAGGTGTGAAACTCCTTTCAGACAGTTAGATTGCTCCACCTCAAGAGACAATTTTCAGCCTGGAAATGATGGCTCAACCATGTTCTTTATTAAACTGTGTCTACTTGCAAAGTTTTTTGTTTTTTTTTTAACACCGTCTCAGTGTGCAGAGAAAACAGAACCTAAGCACTCATCTGTATAGGTCTACAGTATCCAGTCTATCTGCATTAATAAAGATCTTAAACTAGCAAATTAATTTGTGAGGTGACTCGTTTGAGTGAAAGTCTTTAAACATCTTGGGAGAGCTACTGTGAAATCACTGACTGCATGGCACTATATTTAGAATGTGTGTTGTATTTCTGAAAGCTTAGGAGCAGTAATAGTTCTGTGTCTGAAGTAAGGATTGCTTCCTTGTGCGAATCCACTGGGGAGAGAATTGAGAAGGTATATGAGTAACAATGATATAACACAAAGGTAAATCAAAGAATAGTGTACAGTTTTGTGGTCAAATATATCTTCGTTTATTATTTCAATAACTATTTAATGTTCATATGCTATGTGCCTGTTCATCTTTTAGGATGTGGGAATATTGCAAAATCAAAATATATTATGTTCTTGTCTTCAGGGAATTTATATTCTAAGAGGTATTCAAATGAATACAGTAATTTTCAAGTATGAAAATTGAAAAGAAAGAAAAAATAGATGATGCAAAGAATAATGAGAGAGAAACTTTTTTTATCAAGGTGCCAATTGAGGTTTTACAGAGGGTACCTGAGTGTTGTAAAAAAGCCAGTCAACCAAAAGAGAAGTTTGGGCAGAGTATTAACAGCAAGTCACCTGTAAATTTACTGTGGTGAGAAAACATTTGTGTATTTGATGATCAGATGATAGACAATAATTTTAGTCATGATTTGGAGATTGGACTTTAAATAAAAATGTAATAGAAGGTGATTAAATTTTTTTTGGAAAATTGGATTTTATTAATATTCTTCTATCTACTATGTGTTGAATGGTTTATGACCAGTATTATGGCTTGAGAAATTAAATAAGTGATGATGGCATTTATTGGGTAAAGAATGGGGGAAGAATATTATATAAATCAAATGCTGATTTAAAGATACTGATTTTGAGATAACAATTTTATGTCCAACTTCCTACTGGTATCTAAGTTTAGAGTTCAGGAAAGAAGGTAGTCATCAGAGAAACAGGACTTATACATGAGTCATGTTCATTTGATAAGGACACTCTCTTGGTAATCAATGTTACCTGACTATTGTTAGCTGTGTGTGTAGAATTCAGTATGAGCGCTGAGTGACTAATAAATATTTAAATATTTATGGACAATAAAAGCTTTTAGTGCAGTATGAGTCCAGTAATTTCCTGGGGACTGTACTGAAAATGAGGTAAAATCTCCCCTTCTAAGTAATGTATCTAATAAAATCTACATTGAGGCAGGGACTACATGTCTCTCATGTACTGATGCCATATCAAGCTCTGACTCAGGACCTGACACATCAGTTACTCAGCAGATATCCATCAAATAATTATGTTAGAACAGACCAGTCTCGGGTAGTGATATTGAATCACAGTTTTTCCCTTTTTCTGGAAAAAAATTTAAGCTCAAAGTATACTAAAACTAATTTATGTATTTGTCACCTTCCTTTTCTTTTGATGTCAAAGATTATTTGAAGTAACATCAAGGAGTCTGTAAAAGAAATAAATAAGATGGATACTACAGATTGCCAACTAATATTGCCACAAGCTCTTCTCCTGGACTGGTAAGTTGGGAGTCTTTACGCACTGCTGGGAAGAGAATAGTTGGATAAGCTTGTGCTTCAGTGTGACTCTTTTCAAAAGAACAACTCTCTAATATTGCTGGTTACTGCCAATAGTCTCTGGGATGTTTCAGTTTTCTAAATGTGATTAGTCTTCAGAAAACAAATATTTTTGTATATTGAATATTTTATCACTTTTTTTTTGTAATTCTCTTAAAATGATGTTCACTTAGTGCAATGGCACAGCCTAGACTCAGAGAACATTAAAAAATATTTTTTTCTTTCAGCTTATGAGTTTGTTTTGTATGATTATAGTCATACTTTATTTTTCAGCAAAGGAAAGCTTCTCTCAAATTGATCATCAAACGT
Organism: Tarsius wallacei; assembly: GCA_963574415.1. Lineage (NCBI taxonomy): Eukaryota > Metazoa > Chordata > Mammalia > Primates > Tarsiidae > Tarsius > Tarsius wallacei. The sequence continues at coordinate 6,914 of CAUYQG010283866.1, read as the reverse complement.
ACTTCACCCACATGATGCTGCTAGGTTTTGTTCTTTCCAAAGGTTAGGAAGCTAACTCCTCATTGACACAGAGGATGTTTATTAATCTAGGTTATGGGCTCAAAAGGCAGTTACACAGATTCCTATCACACACAGCTTGACAGCTTGTAAAGGGGGAGAGGTTTATTCTATATTTCCAGGGTCCCTCAGAACCAACCTTGGGCCATCAATTTTGCTTGCTCTTCTCTAATCATCTAGAGGATAATAGAATTTCCTAGAAGAAATTTCAAACGTGTCTTGAGAAAAATACTGGGTAAATACGCATTGAACAATGGGATTACTTGAGGGAAAGGGCACAACCTGAATATACTTATTTGAAGCTATATTTTTTAAAGGATCTTAATTTTTTAAATTTATTTTTCACTTAAACTATTTATTAAGTTCTTGGTAAATGCATTCGCTAAGCAAGGAAAATCTTGAGAATCTCAATATTTACTGCACCTTCCATGCTGATACTCCCACTCTCAGTATAAAAAAATGTGTTCATAATTACTCTTCCTTTCTTAAAAGAGCAAGTTCTGTTTCTATTATTATTATTAGCAGTTGAGGCTTACATAAAGAGTGCATTAAAAATCACACCCCAAAATATCAACTGACAGTCTGTGACAATCTAATTGCATTTCTACCATCCCAGAAAAGCTATTTGTTGTCACTTATAATGAAGCCATAAATTAACAATCAACTGGAAAGAGTCAATTTTAAATGCAACCTCTTCACAATTTCAAGCAGGTCTTTGGTACTAAACACATTACCAGGACAGTTTAGTGTTCCTAGAAAGCAAATGTTTTCTCCTTCTCACTTTCTACTGCATGCTATGATCAAGAGGAGAATTGTAAGGCAGCATGAACTTCTCCAAACGTCAACATTGAGAAAGTGTTGGGTGGCATTATTTGCACTCTCTCTGTGTTGCTAATAGCTCCCTCTGGGTCTGAAGTGGAACAAGAAGCCTGGGAAAAGTTATGAAAGGAACAATTTAAAAATTACTCTTTTGCATCTTTTAAGTGATGCACTTCAGAGATGTGGTTAACAATATAGACTTCTGAAGGTGTGTCAGTCTGACTTCAACTGTCCCTTTCTAGAGATGTACTTTCTACAGTTCAATGGGAAAACCAGTAGCCATGTGCAGTTAATTACATTTAAATTAATTAAAGTTAAATAACACTTAAAACACTGGGTTCCACAGTCACGCTGGTCACATTTCAAGTACTCAGACATAGAATATTGTCATCATCATATAAAGATCTATTGAACAGAGCTGTTCTACCACAATCATCTTCGTTTTCAAGGCTGACATTCTGTCTACTTCAACCCACCTTCATTAACCACCTGTGTTAGAGCAGGAATCTCCCTTTTTCCACTTTTGATTTCTATAACTTCTTCTTCAATCAGATGCCATTGACACACCACTCTGGAACTTAACAAAGACAATTATATCCTCTTCCATAGAGGATATACTGAAATAAAATCCAAGAACATTGTTATGGTCCCCCAAACATTACACAATATATCTCAAATGTTTTTCTTAGGTCATTTTCTATCATTCCATATCTCATCCTCATTTCTTCTTCCTCATTACTATTTTTAAACCATGGTCATGGCTTATTTCTGTTTTCTTAATGCTCCATTCATGGTCTCCCTTTAAGAGTTTTGTCCTAAATATTCTTGTCACTTGAAATGTTATGTCATATTACTGTCATATGAAATACCACTTCTGTTCAATCAAATTTCAAATTATGTTTAATTTCCCTGAAACTCCTCATATGGCTACTTGCTTATATTCTACCACCTTAATTTATTTTTATAGCATTTACCATTACCTGTTAATTTTGATTGCTTGGATATTTTCTTGTTGCTTGTCATCATTTCCTATAACTTGATCTCTGTGAAAGCAGGGTTCTGGTGTATTTTGTCCTAAGCTGAACACTCAGAACCTAGTAAATTGTTTGGCACAGATGGGTGTTCAATAAATAATTTAAAATGACAGAATAAAACAGGCAAAATTGAACACACAACTTTACTTCTTGGAGCTGCTGAAAATTTTAGATGCAGTAGCTTATTTAATCTGCACAATTTCTTTCTGAAGGATTACTAATAATCCCTTTATTTTCTAGATAAAGAAAGTGCCTAGGCATCATTTAACACCATTTGTAATTTTAACAAATGGAAGTATATAATGATTTTCCTTGAACCCCCAGTCAATGCTTCTGTCAGAAACTGTGAAATATAAAATCCAGCAATTTCCAAGGAATCAGAAATGGAATGAACATTAAGAGAAACCTTATTAACATCTCCTTACAGCGAATTACCCACTCCGTGCTTTTGCCTTATCCGTCCCATGATAAATTATATCTAAATGGTTCCTGCTGTCATATACTTGCTCCATGTATGACCTGGGTTCAACAGTCCAAGCCCAGCTAAGTTGATCCTGGAGCCTTTTCACTAGAGGAAGTTAAATTTTGGGCTTCAAATTAGAACATCAATTAGATAACTCTGTAGGGATAACAGCATGAAATTGGGCTACAATCTTGAAAGGACTCTCCCTTTGCAAACTTCTAATACTATATGATTACACAAAGGCAATTTGATTATTAGGTTAGACTTATATAAGTTAATTCAACTCTTTAAGTCATTGAAAATTCTATGTGCATTAGCTTGTACACAAAATTATTAGTTAACCAAACCTCATGATAACCAAGTCACATCCAGATTATTTCATTACATGATTCATCTAAACATTTTCAATAGTAAAAATGCCCATTTTATGTGTGTGTGTGTGTGTGTGTGTGTGTGTGTGTGACAACACAGGTACCCAAAAAAGACTTTCTAAGAACAAAATTTAAATATGTTGAGGATTAATGACCTGTGTGTCTAGTTTTTATCTGCATTATACAAAATTCAACCCATAAGTTACTAAATGCTGATTTTGTGCATACAGGAAGTTATTTTGGACACCATTTGCTTGATCTAGCTAAATGAGACATTCTCCCTCAAGAAGTGCACATACTAAAAAGGAAATGACAAATCCATTGATCTATCAACCTTTAGCAAGAAAGAGAATGGACTTGACCACATTTGGGGGAAGTTAAAGACGGACTGGTATGGCTAGTTGAACACAGAAATCAGTTTTGATATACTCTTTCTGAAAGGATCATTACCTGTATAAGATCACCTCAAACTTGGTTCCAGAGAAGGGCAGTCACCAAGGACAGTGAGAAGATACATACTGGAAAAGAAATGAAAGTATTCGTGGTTGAATGTCTTTTTATGAAAATAGATAAATGCATCAAATGATCCTAGATGAATACAGCATTATATCCAGAAAAATCTCTGGGTGACAATAAACCAATTTCCATTTAGAACTGAGTCTCAGGTAACAGAAATCACCTACACAAAGTCACAGAATATTAGGTGGTAGACCTGCAACCAGATCATGTCTCATAAATACAAGTCCAGAGTTTTTAAAATTATTATTCATATTAAGCATTGCAGCTGCAAAAGTAAAACTAAATCAGTTTGAGATTTTGAATGCAGAAAAGCATTTTATTTTTCATTTAGGCATAATCATTATAAAGAACATAACTACCTAACAATTTTAGCAGGCTACTAAGAGAAGGGGAAAAATGACCATAATGACAGATTTCCTTGGATGGTGTATATACTATCCTGTATAGAGTTAAGAAACCAGTGTCCTTCTACTTATTTTACTTTCTAGAATCTCTTTTCCTGGTACTATACTGTCATCAAAATAAAATAAGATATTACATGAATTTTACATACAAATATGTGTTTTTATATATACACACATATACTGATATACACAAATATATTTAGTTAGAAGATGTGTTATTTAATTGTCCAAAACTAGTCTCCTCAATCTGTCTTTATCTTATGATTCTATATTTGGCCTAATTTAGTCCAATGCCCCACCCACCACTACTATCAATCCCACAATCTGCTCATCGCTTCCCAAATTTATAATACATTTTTCCACTTTTCTACTTTGCTTAGGCAAAGTCTTCTGCCTGGATTCTGATTCCCATATTTATGGTTATGATGAGCCTTGAAGGTAAGTCAAATTTCAACTTTTAGGGAAGTGCAAGAGAATAATGTTTCTGTCTCACAATATTAAAATTACTAAACCTTCCTCTAGCTTTCCATAGTAATATGATGATAGTTCTGTTGTAGTATTTCATTAACTTATTCAATGGTTATTGGCCTACTATAAATTAAGTTAATATGTTACTAAGCCTTATAATACCAGTAAATGACCCGTTTTACCAATAGGAGCTTATAAGTTTCTTAGAGTTATGGGGTACATCCTACTTAATTTTTTATAGTCCATAGTTTCTAATTCTGTTCCATGACCATATTAGGATCTCGATGTTTATTAAATGAACAAAAGCATGATCCATCAGCTTCAAAGTGACACTTCAGCCTAAAGAAACACAAGCACCTCGACAAAAAAATAATGAACAGCTTAAATTTCCTACAAACTGAGGCCAAAATATATCGTTTCATTTTCAGAAATTTTGAATCTGTATGACACATTTGGAAAAATCTCAGGCATCAGGAAAGTGATTCACTGTATGACATCTCCACTAGAGATTTAAGCAAAGGCAAATTGATTCAGGTACCTGGTCAAATATGAGCACTCCTGCAGGGTAGGAGGAGCTGAAGTCTTTGGGAAGATTTTGAACAGCATGAGAGTCTCCTCAGGAAGAGAGACAGGGAAGGATCGTGTTTGTAAGGCAGTTTCTGGATGGATGGGCGGCCAAATGGCATGGTGGCCTAAAAGGAAGTAGTTCTAAGGCTGCTTTCCCTGCAAAATTATTTTTCCCTTCTATATGACAGGACCGGGCTGCTTTCCAGTAAGTTTGGTTTACTGAGCTGTATGTCTCTTGATCCATGAATGCCAAAGATATGAAAGTAAGGCTAGAATTGTATTAATAGACAGATTTAGTAATAAATATGGATGCAGCTAGGTATAGTTATATCGATAGAAGTAGGTATAGATAATATTAACAAGTTGACAAAGTTCTGTGTAAAGTCATCATAATATATTAGACTACACCCAAATTATTTATGGTTTTCAGTATAGATTTCATAAGAATAACTGATAGTCTAAGTCAATAAAATGAGCATTCCAATAAAATGAGCATTCCAAGGAAGCATCTAATATGCTTATATGCAAAATCTTGGAAGGCATTGCAACAAGCATCCACTGAGGAGAATTCATTTTCCTTTTTACATTTGTCTCACCAAATGATGTTTGAAACCAAGGCAGTTCTCTAAAAAGAAAAACAAAATTCTATTTTCCTGTGTTTCCAATGTTCTAGTGCTAAAAATTATACTTTTATTGATCATAATTCTTTGTTATAGAAATGTATATTATTTTAAATATGACTTTACATAAGGCCACCCCTACTCCTTGTTGAATGCAAATCACATACCCACATGCTCATACACACACACTTATATGCATATGCATCATATTTTATGAATAATTAGTAATTTTATTGATTTCTAAGGTTTCATATATTTGCTTAAATATGCACATTATTTTAAACGTTTAAATTTGTTTTATCTTTGTGAACATAGAGCTCCAGATAATGTATGCCTATTGTCCTTAATAATTCACTTTATAATTTCATTTAAAATAAATCTATTTTTTCTTCCCCAAGATAACACTAAAATGTTACAGACATCTTTCAACTCTTTCTCAAATTATGTTTCTTCTTTCTCTGGATAATATAGCTCAAATGTAAAAAGGAAACTGCATCAACTTCAAATACTATGTGACACTACATAAAATTATGAATAGTTGACCATTTTTATTATTTTGAAGAGTGAGCATTTCCTGTGTTCAACATAACACTTATAAGATGTGCAGCCATCTATTGCATTCAAATAAATTCAAGTAAACCTAAATACACTGTTGACCTCAAGATGCTCATGTATTGGTATGAAAGATTGTCTTAGAGCTGATCCATTACCGTTGAGTAAGCTTAAAAAAACTGTAATATAACCTTTAAAAGATATATAATTATCAGTGAGAAAGGAGTTGTTCACTCTTTCAGACTTTAAGGGATAGTTCTAGAATGCTTAGCAGTAATATCAAAATGTGATTTTGAAGAGCAAATACACATTTACTGAGGGGGGAATAAAGAATGACTTTCCAGTCAAAGTATATAATGTGCAAAAATTAAAGCATAAGATATTGAGATAAATTCAGCAAACTAAAAGCAGTTTAATTTTACTGTATCTAAAGAGGCAGGGGTGTGTGTGTGTGTGTGTGTGTGTGTGTGTGTGTGTGTGTATGATATGATACTAAAAAACTTCATTTGATGTAGGATAAAAACTTTTGTTGTTATTGTTTATTTATTTACTAAGGTAATGGTTTTACCTACCTGGAATCTTAGAATGGTCTAATTGGCAGCTCTAACAAAGATGAATTAAAGATGAAGGAGTTAAAGTAAGAGGGAATCATTAGATAATCTTCCATACCATTCTTTCCCGTTGAAGTAGTACAGGGGAAGGGAAGGGAAAGGCATGGGCTTGAGTAATATATAGAAAGTAAAGTCAGCCGGGCTCGGTGGCTCAGCCTGTAATGCCGTGCCTTGGGAGGCTGAGGTGAGTGGATTGCCTGAGCCCGCGGGTTCAAGACCCGCCTGGGCAACTTGGTGAGCCCTCATCTCTACAATAAATCAAAAAATCAGCCGGGCGTGGTAGCGCATGCCTGTAGTTCCAGCTACTTGGAAGGCTGAGGCAGAACGATCGCCGGAGCCCAGCAGGTCGAGGCTGCGGTGGCCGGGAGCGGCCACTGCACTCCAGTCTGGGCGACAGAGTGAGACTCCAACTCAATAAAAAAAAAAGAA
>CAUYQG010283865.1:0-13213 GCA_963574415.1 Tarsius wallacei | reverse complement strand
CTGTGGGTGTCTAGTAACGGGGGAGGACCCTAGCAACGGCGGGGGTGGGGAGAGAGGGAAAGTGGGTTTGGGGAAGCTCGCCGGAAGAGCTGAGGGTTCCTAGCAAACGGGGGAGGGGGGGGAGGAACCAGGAGAAACTGGGAGTCTGTTAATAGGGGAGGAAGTCTTTGGTGGGTGGTGGACACGGGCATGTGGGGGCCTGGCAAAGAGGCAGGACAAAGCAGGGAGGCTAGTCCTGTACCCTAATAATCCCTTCTCTTCTCTCCCAGGCGATGTGGCAGAAGGTGGGGGGTCTGCTGCGGGGGACATGTGGACAGCTGGGTCAGACCGTTGGTTTGCCTTGTGGGGGCCTGGCGCCTGGGCCCCACTGGTGGGTAAGAGGCTGGGGAAGGGGTCCCCAAGGGGAAGAGTCTTAGGAAGGTTTCAGGAGGTAAAAGGACAAGGAGAGTCCAAAAGGGCCAGGCAGACTCCATGCCCTTTCCTCTTTACCAAAGCTCATGTCTCTTGCAGGGGCCATGTGGGGGTTCTTGGGCCCAAAAGGTTCATCAGGATGGGTCTGGAAGAGGCCTGGATGAAGAGGACATTCGCAGGGCACGGGAGGCCCGTCTCAAGAAGACACCCCGGCCCCAGGTATCATTGCCCCACACACCCAGCAGTACCCCCTGAAGACTGCTGACCCCCTGAGCTTGGGGAAGGGTGTGGTGGCAGATTGGTTGGACTTCCTGGGCACCATGCCCACCTTCCCGTCCTCAGACCTTCCCCCCATTTCCCAGCTGAGTGACAGTTCTCGAGAACGCAAGGTGCCTGCCTCCCGCATCAGCCGCTTGGCCAACTTTGGGGGTAGGTGTGACTTTGAGGGATCTAGTTGTGACCTTGATTAGAGGGGGCAACATTTACAGAATGAAGTGAGGGAGAGAATGAATCAGACAGAGAGGAGGGAGAGACAGAGAGATGAAGGCAAAGGCCTGCAAAGCCAAGAGAGAGAGAGAGGAAATAAATTATGATAACATTTACTGAGAAGCTGTAATGTGCTCTTGCTGCACTTGATCAGTGAGTGTTTATTTCCATTCTGTAGATGAGGAAATTGAAACTAAGAGAGCTGAGGTAACTTCACTCTGAGTTATCCAGCCGGATTGTTCAACCTTCAGGTCACCACCTGCATGAAATAATTGAGTGGGTTGCAACTAGCAAATGAAAAGAATAGAAAATATGAGTGCACCTGTAGAACAAGGGAAAATTTTGATTCAGGAAACATATATACGTTGGTCTATGCCAGTTATAAATGCCTTCTATGGGTCATGGTTCAAGTTCTAAAGATGCAGATTCAGGCTAGGCACGTTGGCTCATGCCTGTAATCCCAGTACTTTGGGAGACTAAGGCAAGAGGATTGATTGAGCTCAGGAGTTCAGGACCAGCCTGGGCAACATGACAAGACCTTGTATCTACAGTAAATCAAAAAATTGTCCATGCATGGTGGCGCATATGTGCCTGTAATCCCAGCTACTTGGGAGGCTGAGGCAGAAGGATCTCCTGAGCCCAGGAGGTTGAGGTTGTAGTAAACTGTGATTGTGCCACTGCATTCCAGCCTCAGTGACAGAATGAGATCATAACTCTAAATAAATAAATATATAAACATATAAATAAACACACAAACAGATTCACAGTCTAAAGAGGCAGTTGGTGCACTGGTTAGAGCTTTGGCACCAGGCTGCCTAGGACTCAAGGGGTGACTCTGCTGTGTCCTCATTTTATGACTCTGGGCAAGTTGCTTAACTTCTCTGAATCTCAATTTCCTTTTCTGTAAAATGGAAATTTTTCTGTAAAACATACTTAATGAAGGTGAGGACAAGACGAGAATGCATGTAAAGCACTGGGAACAGTTTCTACTCAGAAAATGCAGCCAGGTGCAGAAAATGCCTGTAATCCCAGCACTTTGGAAGGCTGAGGTAGGAGGATTGCCTGAGGCCAGGAGTTCGATACCAGCCTGGCAACATAGTGAGATGCTGTCTCAATAAAATAAAACAAAGTAGAAAATGTCAACTACAATAACTTACAGAGATAGTGACAGTAAAAGAGTGACAGACCCAACATACCTGTGGGAACAAGGAGCGAGAGGAAGCAGAGGAAATCAGAGATAGATAACATCAAAAGGAGGAACAGAGAGAAGGGGGCCTAGACAGATGTGCCACCTGGAGAGAAGGGGAGAGATGGAGAAATACCTGACTTAGAAAAGAAGAGACAATCATAAAGAAGAGAAGGTGGACAGGGAAACAGTTGTCACTAGACGACAGCAAGACCTGGGGTGATTGTTTCTGGGCCATCTTTGGCCACACATGAGAATGATCTGGGATGCTTTTTTTTCTTTTTTTTTTTTTAATTGGAGTCTTACTCTGTCACCCAGGCTAGAGTGCAGTGGCATGTTCATGGCCACCGCAGCTTTGACCTGCTGGGCTCAGGTAATCCTTCCACTTTAGCCTTCCAAATAGCTAGAACTACAAGCACATGCCACCATGCCCGGCTAATTTTTTGATTTATTATAGAGACGAGGTCTTGCCAAGTTGCCCAGGCTGGTCTCAAACCCCTGATCTCAGGCACTTCTCTCACTTCAGCCTCCCACAGTGCTGGAATTATGGCTTGAGCTATCACGTCCAGCTGGGATGCTTTTAAAAAGTACAAATTCCCAGGCCTCATCTCTGTCCAGTTTAATCGGAATATTAGGGGAGGGGTCTGGGCATGGTGTTTACCGAAGGTCCTCTGGTGACTCTAATGTGCTGTCAGGGCTGAGAGCTGCCGAGAGGGAGACAGAGACCTGGAGTGGGATCAAGAAAAAGGCAGCCTCACTCTGAAGGAAATCCCAAGCAAAATGAAAGTCAGAGACTGCTCTGGAGACAGAGGGATGCAGAGGGTTGGCAGCTTAGAGAAAGAGGACAGAAAAGAGGGTGGAGGGGGACACCCAGGCAAGCAGGTCCTCAGATTCCTCTCGCTCTCCAGGACTTGCTGTGGGCTTGGGGCTGGGAGCACTGGCTGAGGTGGCCAAGAAGTCCCTGCCGGGAGGACTGCTACAGTCAGGTGAGTGAGCCGCACTGCCTAGGTTCAGATTCTGCCCTTCCTGTGTGAGCTAGGGCAAGTGGCTTCACCCCTCTGAGCCCCAGTTTCCTCATCTGGAAGATGGAGGTGATGATAATATACCCACTTCTTGGGGGCATTGTGAAGTGCTCAGAACAGGCTAAACCACTGTCAGGGTCTTGATTAGTAGAAGCATATTATCTGAGAAAAAATGGAAGTCACTGGAAGTCCCTAACTCTGAGCATGAGAGGAAAGCTGAAAATAGAAGTGCCCGTGAGGGGTCTGTGTACAACAGAGATGGAATTAGACATGTAGCGTTTGTGGGGAAGATTCCTCAAGTCAAGGTCTTGAAACAAAAGTGGGGGTGGACATTCTAGATTAAAAAGAGACGAGAGAGACTTTAATTGACAACTAGAGTGTGTGAACTGTGATTGGGTGTCAGTTTGAAAAAAATAACTGTAAAACACTTTTCAGGGATAAATAGAAAATCTGAATATGTACTGGATAGTAGGTATTAGGGAATTCGTGTCAATTTCCTGACACGCAGTTATGGTACTGTGATTGTGTAGCAAATATCCTTATTCTTAGCAAATCCTAAATGCAACTACATGCAAGTGGGTCAGCAAAAAATTATAATAGCAAGTGTGTGGGTACACACAAGGATAAAGCAGATGAAGTAGAATGTTACAATGCTGAATTGAGGTGGAGGGTGTGCGGGGGTTCATATTAGGCATGCAACTTTTCTGTCTGGATTTTTTTCAAAAGAAAATGTCAAGGGGGGCTGGGCATGGTAGGTCATGCCTGTAATCCTAGGACTTTGGGAGACTAAGGTAGGAGGATCAATTGAGGCCAGGAGTTTGGGACTAGCCTGGGCAACATAGGGAGCCCTTATCTCTACAAAAAATGTTTTTTAAAAAAATTAGCTGGGTGATAAATATAACCCATATAAACAAGCTCTTTGGGATCCTTGTTCTATTTTTAACAGCTTTATTGAGAAAAATTCATGAACCATGCAATTCACCCATTTAAAGTATACAATTCAGTGTTTTTTAGTATATTCACAGAGTTGTGTAGACATTACCACAATCAATTTTAGGACATTTTCATCATCCCTAAAATAATTCAGGAGTTAGAGGCTGCAGTGAGCTATGATCACACCACTGCACTCCAACCTGGGTAACAGAACAAGACCCTGTCTCTAAACAGAAAAAATTGCTCGTAGGTGGAGGATTTGGGTAAGGTCAACCTGAGTATACACCCTGCTCTGCCACTTCTTGGCTGTGTGACCCAGGACCAAGTGCTGTACCTCTCTGAGTTTCTTGCTTCCTCACCTTGAAAATTAAAGCAAGCTGGGTGTGGTGGCTCACACCTGTAATCCCACAACTTTGGGAGGCAGAGGTGAGAGGATTGCCTGAGCCCACAGATTCAAGATCAGCCTGGGCAACTTAGTGAGACCTCATCTCTACAATAACTCAAAAAATTAGACGGGCATGGTGGCACACACTTGTGGTTCCAGCTACTTGAATGGCTGGGGTAGAAGGATCACCTGAGCCCAGCAGGTCGAGGCTGCAGTGGCTGTGAGCATGCCACTGCACTCCAGCTTGGGCATCAGAGTAAGAGTCTGACTCAAAAACAACAACAACAACAACAACAACAAAGAAAAGAAAATTAAAGCATTAATAGTTCATACTTCTTGGGGGTAACTGGGCATTTAGCCAGAGAATCACAAAGACACTTAGGATTCTGCCTGGAAAAAGGTGAACACTCAATAAAATTCAATACAATTTCTATAAAATAGTTTATAGCTTAAGAAATGCTTTGTTGAAGTATAATGTAATTTGCATATAATACCATGCATACATACCTATGAGTGTACAACTTGGTGCATTTTCACAAAGTAGGTGCATCTCCACCCAGATCAAGAAACCCTAGGCTGAGTATAGTGGCTCACACCTGTAATCCCAATACTTTGGGAGACCGAGTTCGAGACCAAGCTGGGCAACATGGCAAGACCTTGTCTCTACAATAAAAAAAATTAGCCAGGTGTGGTGGAGTGTGCCTGTGGTCCCACCTTCTTGGAAGGCTGATGTGGAAGGATGGCCTGAGCCCAGCAGGTCGAGGCTGTGGTAGTTGTGATCATGCCACTACACTCCAACCTGGGCAACAGAGTGAGACTCCAACTCAAAAAGAAAAAAAAAATCTCCTTGGTTTCAGGATCCCCTCAAAACTGGTGAATGAGCCAGGTGCAGTGGCTCACGCCTTTAATCCCAGCACTTTGGGAGGCTGAGGCAAGAGGATTGTCTGAGTCTAGGGGTTCGAGACCAGCCTGGGCAACATGGCGAGACCTCATCTCTACATAAATTTTTTTAAAAAATTAGCCAGGCATGGTGGCGCACATCTATAGTTCCAGCTACTTGGAAGACTGAGGAGGAAGGATCACCTGAACCCAGCAGGCCCAGGCTGTGGTGACCATGAGTGTGCCACTGCACTCCAGCCTGGGCTACAGAGTGAGATTCCGATTAAAAAAAAAAAAATTGGTGAATGGATGCATAAAGTGTGGTCTGTGCATACAATGGAATATTACTGAGCCATAAAAAGGGGTGAAGTACTGATACATGCCATAACATGGTTGAATCTTGAAAACATTATGCTATACTTACCTGGCAGGGGAGATACCACGATCATGAAGGTGGTTTTCCCAGGGCGAAGCTCACCTATTGCACTCTGGGTGTGCTGACCCCTGCGATTTCCCCAAATGTGGGAACCTCGACTGCATAATTTGTGGTAGTGGGCAACTGGGTTCATGCTCTCCTCTCCCCTGGCTTAAATTGTTTAAGAAAAGAATCATTTTTCTTGTTTACGCCCTTGTTTGCATCGTTCTGGTTTTCTTTTATTTGGTTATCTTTTTTTATTCATCTGAGCTGTGGGGTGTTTACAGCTAAATCTCTATGAAGCTGGGCTTTGTCTGTGTACGTGCTTTTTGTTTTTTGTTTCACACACACACACATATGAAAAGAAAATATTACTCTAACTACAAGCAGCCACACAAAAATGCCACATATTGGATGATTCCATTAATATGAAATATATAGAATAGGAGATTCTGTAGAGACAGAAAACAGATTAGTAGTTGTCAAGGACTGGGGAGATTAGAGGAGATGGGGAGTGACTGTTAATGAATACAGGGCTTCTTTTTTGGGGTGATGAAAAAGTCCTAAAATTAATTGTGGTGATTGTACAACTCTGTAAATAACTAAAATCCATTGATTTGCATAGTTTAAATGTGTGCATTATAGGGTACATGAATTATTTCTTAATAAGGCTGTTAGAAATAGAATGAAGCTTCCAAAGAGCTTGTTTATATGGGTTATATTTATCAATGTTTACTGTATTAGAGATTAAAACTGAGACATTTTTAAGACAAGCATACACATGTATGCATTTCCTCAGCTGTCAGAGTGATGATGTCTTCACATGTCCTGGAGCCACTGAATGTTCTTGGGAGCATGAGAGTGAAAAAGAGAAAATAACATCTTAGTATTATGATGAAAGCAGTTTGATCTCACAGTCTTCCCCTCCCCAGGGGTCCCTGGACTACATTTTGAGAATATGGTCAGGGCTCTCTAGAAGCTTCTTTCGTGCCCCCACCTGGTCACCCCCCTCATCAAGTGACCACTGTCTTAGCTTCCGACACCCTCAATTCTTTTGTTTTAATTTTAGAATCATGGGGTATAGTTCAGGATTTGTTACATAAGTGTATCGCGTGAAGGCAAGGTCTGGGCTTCTGACGGGTCCTCCAGTAGTGAGCATGGTATTCAGTAGATGGTTTTGTATCCCTTATCCCTCTCCCTCCCTCCCTTCTTCAGCAGTACACTGTGTCTGTTTCTGTCCTTGTTCTCCCTGACACCCTCCATGAGTTTGGCTTGGTTTTGCTCCCTACATGAATATAATTGGACTCCATTCTCTCACGCATCAGGGTCTTTCACTCAGCGCCACGTTTGTGAGACACGTCCATGTTGTGTTTAGCAGTAGCTTGTTCCTCAGTGCTGTAGCAGTCACTCTGCCTCTCCTACAGTTTGTTTATGCATCAACGGTCGTTTGGGGTGTTCCAGTTTGGGACTGTGGTGAGTAGTGCTGCTGTGAACATCCCTGCACTATCTGTTGATGGACACATTTATGCATTTCTCTGTGTATGCACCTAGGAGAGGAACTGGGTATATATGCTGTACTGGAAACTTCAATTTTCCAAAGGTGTGTGTCAAGACACTGTTGTCAGCAGTGTTTGAATTCAAGTTGCTTCCCATCTTTGTCAACTCTTGGTACTGTCTTTCTCATTTTAGCCATTCTGGTTGGTGTGCTGTGACTGTTTTTGCAGTTGAAATACTAATTCTCATTCTCTCCTCCCTAGAGGGTGGCTCCCCGCTGGGCTCCAGCCCCTTCCTGTCAGAGGCCAACGCCGAGCGGATTGTGCAGACCTTATGTACAGTTCGGGGGGCCGCCCTCAAGGTTGGCCAGATGCTCAGCATCCAGGGTACAGCATGGCCTTCGACTCCTGACCCCTGACCTCACTTCCACCCGCCCCACCCACAAACAAACCCCAACTTCAGATACCCCAAGGGGTCCCTCTTTGCCTCTTCCCTTACTGTTCCCCTCGCCCCACTGTCTCCCAAGACAACAGCTTCATCAGCCCCCAGCTGCAGCGCATCTTTGAGCGGGTCCGCCAGAGCGCCGACTTCATGCCCCGCTGGCAGATGCTGGTGAGTGCCTGGGTGGGGAGTGCTGGCGGGGGAGGTCTGCTCTCACCCCACCAAGCCTGCCTAGTTCTCCTGGTATCATTACTCTGCTCCCTGTCTGACTCTGAGCCTCAATTTTCCCACCTGCAAAATGGGGATCACCAAAGTAGACACCTCATAGCATTGCTGTAATGATTAAATTAGAGGACAGTACAAAATGCCTAGTCCAGTCCCAGGCACAGACTCTGCGTTTTGTCAGGGCAACAAAGCACAGTAACTAGCGGCCAGACTTTGCAGGTTCAAACCCTATGTCTGCCACTCACTACCTGTGTGGTCTCAGGCATGCAGCTTGACCACTCTGTGCCTCAGTTACCTCATTTGGGAAGTGCTGACGGTGGATAGCCACACTCACGTCATAGGGTCATGTAAATTCATCTACGCAGAGCACTTAGAACAGCCCCCTTGGGTGGCATGGTGTGTCAGTTTTAGCTGTGATTACTGTTTTTTAATTAAAGGAGATTGTGCCTGTAAATTGGTTGGCACAGCGCCTGGCACCAAGTAAGTGCCCCAGACATGAGCTGGGTTAGGGCGTGGAATCCAGAAGCCAGTCGCCTGCCTGCCTTCCCGTCTCTGTTCTGCTCACTCGCCATGTGGCCCCAGGCAGTTTCTGCCTCTGTGAGCCATTCTGAATGGGACCCGGCCCACAGGAAGCCCTCTATGAACTTCAGCTCTTCTTTATCACATTAACTTCCAGTTAATAACACAATACTGGAGTAGATAAAGGACTGCTGTCAGTCTTAACTATAAATAGAGGCTGGGTGTGGTGGCTCACACTTGTAATCCTAGCACTTGAGCCCAAGAGGTCAAAGCTGCAGCGTGCCTTGATTGTGGCACTACACTGCAACCTGGGCACTGAGTGAGACCCTGTCTCTAAAGAAAAAATAATAATAAATTAACTGTATATTATAGCAATCCCCACAACAGCTTGCACAACCTGGGGAGTACAGACTGAGAAGACACAGCTAGGCTGGGTCTCCCAGTCTGTCAGTGCCTGGCTGGTCACCTTGGGCAAGGGACTTCTCTCTGAGCCTCAGTTTCCCTGTCTGTAAAGTGAGGTGGCAGCCAAGAGCTGGGCACGGGGTGAGTACTGGGGTTATTTATTTTATTTTAATTTTTTTGAGTCAGAGTCTCACTCTGTTGCCCAGGCTGGAGTGCAATGGCACACTCACAGCCACTGTAGCCTCCACCTGCTGGGCTCAGGTGATCATTCCTCCTCAACCTTCCAAGTAGCTGGAACTACAGGTGTGTGCCACCACATCCGGCTAATTTTGTTTATTTATTGTAGAGACGAGGTCTCACCAAGTAGCCCAGGCTGGTCTCAAATTCCTGAGCTCAAGCAATCCTCTTGCCTCTGCCTCCCAAAGTGTTAGGATTACAGGTGTAAGCCACTGCACCCAACTGAGTGCTGGGGTTATTAACATGTAAAGCATTCAGCATGGGGAATGAACCCAGCTGCCTGCAGCCATGATGGTGATTGTTTTGACCACTCCCCAGAGAGTTCTCGAAGAGGAGCTTGGCAGGAACTGGCAGGCCAAGGTGGCCTCTTTGGAGGAGGTGCCCTTTGCCGCTGCCTCAATCGGGCAGGTGCACCAGGGCATGCTGAGGGATGGAACAGAGGTGGCCGTGAAGATCCAGGTGAGAAGGGAGGCTGGGAAGGTGGGATGGGTGCCCTGCTGGCTAGATGAGTGACTCTCCCACTCTTCCCATTACCAGTACCCAGGCGTTGCCCAGAGCATCCAGAGTGATGTCCAGAACCTGCTGGCCGTGCTCAAGCTGAGTGCGGCACTGCCTGAGGGTGAGGCTCCAACTCCTCCCTGGTCCAGGAGGGATGCTCGTAGAGAAAAAAGTAGGGCTGGACGGAGGGAGCCCAGGGCAGGAGGTGCTAATGTCATGTGTGTGAGACAGAAAGGACACTTGACGCAGGAGGAGCCCAGAGGGCATATGTGTGCGTGAGGAAAAGCCTTACAGAGACAGAAGCCCAGGCCGATATCCAGAAACTGACTTGCAGAGGATGTACAGTGCAGGGAGAGGGACTATGGGTATGAAAAACAGCCACAGACACAGAAAGGGGGAGTCCGTCGGGCAGCATGTTTGTGTCAGAGCATGTGAGATGGTGTCTGAAGAGGAGGAGTGGGTTGTGTTGGTGTGAGAGAGAGAGGAAGATGGGCCTAGAAGTGACGTTCAGAGGCAGAGGGCAACCTGAGAAGGTCAGTACAAAAATTAGAGAAGGGGGTGAGTATATGAAGAGCTGCCAGGAACTAGACAGGCTGCCGAAAAGGCCTTGTGTGAAGGACAGAGGGAGAGCATGTGGATGGACGTATGATGCAGGTAAAGGCCTGGAGCAGGAGGAGTCAGGGACAGCCAGACAGACACAGACAGGAATGGTGAGAGAGGATGTCTGTGAGCAGAGCCGGGGGACTCCTTCCCTGGCTGACATGGCTACCCCCTCAGGCCTGTTTGCCGAGCAGAGCCTGCAGGCCTTGCAACAGGAGCTGGCTTGGGAGTGTGACTACCGTCGCGAGGCAGCTTGTGCCCAGAACTTCAGGTGAGCTATGCCCCTGCCAGACCTCAGGGACCCCTCTCTCCAGCTTCCCTCCTTCCCTCCCAGGCTGAGTGGGAAGTGGATGGCCCCCTAGCCTCTGGCGTGGGCTGGCAAACTCTTTTTCTGTTTCTTTCAATCGTTTGTTCCATCTATCCATTCACTCATTGCTTCACTCACCCTCCCTCTTCCCCAAACACCCCCCTACCCCCCCAGGAGCTCAGGCAGGTCACTTCTCTCTGCATGTCAGGTTTCTCTTCTGTCAGATGGCACATGCGTCCAAGACACTGTTACAGCTACTGGACTGACAAAGATTAAGCAGTCTGACAGCTCAGGAGTTGCAGAGAAGGATCCAGAACATCTCTTAGGCACTGTGGGCAGGAGGGCAGCTTGACATCATCAAATAAGCCTTTATATTTACCTACCCTGCAACCCAACAATTACCGTCCTTGCTGAATACTCTAGGGGCCCTTATGCCAGGATACACACCATCAAATTTTTCTAGAATACTCAGAGCAGTATTGTTTTCAACAGCCCAGTGTTGGAAGCAACCCAAATCTGTCAAATTTATCCAGCAGAGTGGGTAAATAAGATATGGTGTATTCATCAGCAAAATATTTATTTTATTTTACTTTATTTGAGTTGGAGTCTCACTCTTTCGCCCAGGCTGGAGTGCAATGGCACATTCACAGCCACTATAGCCTAGAATTCCACCTCAGCCCTCCAAGTAGCCGTGCACCACCATGCCCAGCTAATTTTTTTATTTATTGTAGAGACAAGGTCTTGCCATGTTGCCCACACTGATCTCGAACCCATGGGCTCAGGCAATCCTCTCACCTCAGCCTCCCAAAGTGATGGGATTATAGCCATCGCACCCGGCTCATCAGCAGAATATTATAGAGCAGTGAAAATGAGTGAGCTACTGCTGCTGGAACAGTGAGAGAGATGTCAGTACGAGGCAGTGGTTAGAGGCGTGCACTTGGACTCAGATATGGGATCAGATCCCGGATCAGCCCTTAACAGGCTGTGGCCTGGATCTGTACTGTGGCCTCAGGAGAGTGTCCCTTTCTGTTGAGTGAGGATAAAAAGGAATGGTGCTGATTAAATGCTCAGCACAGGGTCTGGCTCATGAGGAGTGGTCCAGACATCAGAGACCTTATTAACAGGGACAAAAATACAAACCCTGAGGCAGGACCTTGGGGAGAAAAGCACAAAGCAGGAGGAGGGGCCAAGCGCTCTGTGTGGGTTCTGGGGAGACCCCTCCCCAAGGATTTCCCAGTGCCCATAGAATAACCACCTCTCCACTCCCCTGCCTCCCCTCACTCTCCTCCCACAGAACCCTAACTCGACCTCACACGTGTTCTTTGCTCCCAGATCTTACAATGACACACCTATCTCAGGTTGTGATTGGTCTGTTTGTTAGAGTGTGGTCTCTGGGGTTGAAGGGGTGGGTCTGAGACCCATGAGTATTACTGTTGACTGCACAAATTTTTCATCAGTGATGATTTTGGAGATGAGTTCATAAATTGATGAAAAACGGACCACACAGGCTAAATGCACTGAGCTCATGTTGTGACAACCATAAGTCATGGAAGGGTTTTGGGTAGGGAAGGGGTAACTGGGTTTCCTGCAGCACCCAGTTTAGGGGCAGGTACACATGAGGCACCTCAGAGATATTTACTAAACATCAGTCTAGCCAGGTAATAGCCATCAGCCAGGGCACACAGAGGCCAGAGAAGGGCAGGACATAGGCTGTTCACAGAGGGCTTCTGAGAGAAGGCGAGGAGGCCTCGAGCTGGGTCTCAGGGGCCTGAAACAGCCCTGTTCTTTCCTTCCCTCCTCCTTCAGACAGCTGTTGACAGGTGACCCCTTCTTCCGGGTGCCAGCTGTGGTTAAGGAGCTGTGCACGACGCGGGTACTGGGCATGGAGCTGGCTGGAGGAGTCCCTCTGGACCAGTGCCAGGGCCTGAGCCAGGACACCCGGAACCAGGTACACGGTCTTGTGGCACAGTTGAGAGGACACTGCTCATGGCAGGGCTGGTAGGGAGGGCCCTACAGGGGAAAGTCACACTGAATGTCCTCCCCACCCCAGATCTGCTTCCAGCTGCTGAGGCTGTGTCTGCGGGAGCTGTTCGAGTTCAGATTCATGCAGACAGACCCCAACTGGGCCAACTTTCTGTACGACGCGTCCAGCCACCAGGTTGGTTCTTTGTAATGTGTGTCAGGGTACATTCCCTGCTGTAACAGACAATCCTTGATATTTCAGTAGCTCAATACAACAGCAGCTTATTACTCAACAGGCTGGATGGCCCTTCTCCAGGTGGTGACCAAGGGCCCCGGGCTCCTTCCCTTTTGTGGTTGCATCCTTGCCTAAAGCTCTGCTTTGCTGTCCTTCCAGTGGAGAGGGAGAGAGAGGTTGAGGGGAACTCCTGTCTAACTGCTTTGACCAGAAGTGTCACATTATTCTCTTTGCCATTTCATTGATGAAAATGAGTCATGTGGCCTGTCTGGGTGCAAGGGATATTGGAAAATGGAGTCTCTGGCTAGGCAGTCATTTCCCGGTGGCAATGTGACAGTATGGAAGAGGAAGCACAACTTTTGGAAGGCAGTTAGCCATAATTACTTGGAACACTCCATGGCCAGGCGTGGTGGCTCACACCTGTGATCCTAGCACTTTTAGAGGTCAAGGCACAAGAATTGCTTGAGTTCAGGAGTTCAAGACCAGCCTGGGCAGCACGCAAGACCTTGTCTCTACAAAAAGAAAAGAAAAGAACATATTATGCACCCACTCTGTCTCTTTTTTGGTGTTTTTGTT
>CAUYQG010283862.1:0-15181 GCA_963574415.1 Tarsius wallacei | reverse complement strand
CCCTCCCCCCCCCCCCCCCAGTTTCCCACCACAGTCAGACATTTTCTTGTGGTAATACGCTGGATGATCAAGGTCTACTATATGAGTGAGAACATGTGATACTTAGTTTTTTGTTTTTGTGAGAGGTCACTCAGTAGAGTTAATTATTTTCTTCTCTGCAGGCCAGTACTTCTGCCGCCTCCTCCATAGCCCCCTCAACAGTTTCACACATAGCTGGTAAAAACAAGTGGAGTTTTTCCTCCATAATTCTCCCACAGCAGTACCCCCCTCCTTCTCAGGTTTTAAAGAACATTCTTAGTTTCAAAACTTGAAATTGAGCAATCCAGGTAAGAGCACAGATAAAGGAGTTGACTTAGCTACAACTCGTCTTTTGCTTTCTGGTCAGGGGTTAGAAGACCATAATGTAACAGAGGTGAGGAGGAAGACAAAGAACCTATATCCCCCAATGACAAGGTCCAAGGTTCATAGCGGATGCCCTTCTATATACTGTCAAAAACAGCTCCACCTAGAGATGCAGTGTAAGAGTGGGGATGGTTCTGGGAGACTGTAGCCCCTCAAGAGGCACCGGAGCAAGCTGGAGGGTGATGGTCTGTGTGGGACCTGGATGTAGGGGGATGAAAAAATGGACAATTGTGTCTTTCCTTCCCAATGACTAGGCCTGAGCATTTGAGAAGTACCATTCCTAGATGAGAGAAAGGACCATCCAGTGGGCATCATAGATCAGTGAAATCTCTCTATCACTCAGTGATTCTAAGAGGCCCCCAAGATCTAAGATTAAAAATTCTTACAATGATACAAAGTCTAGTATTAAACAACTGAAGATTAAGTAAACAAATGAAGGTATGTAGCCATTAAATTGATATTGTGGAAGAATTCATCAGCGTGAGAATATCTCCATCATAATTGTTTTGCTGAAAGAGAAAAAAAAGCAAGCAGATTACAGCTGGGCACAGTGGCTCATACCTGTAATCCCAGCACTTCGAGAGATTGGGCAAGAGGACTGCTTGAGCCCAGAAGTTCAAGGTCAGCCTAGGCAATATGGTGACACCTCATCTCTACAAAAATAAAAAAATTAGCTGGATGTGGTGGTGTATGCCTGTAGTCCTAGCTGCTTGGGAGGCTGAGAAGGCAGGATCACCTGAACTCAGAAGGTCGAGACATCAGTGAGTCATGTTCATACTACTGCCCTCCAGCCTGGGAAACAGAATAAGAGCCCAACTCAATTAAAAACACACACAGAGATTACAAAATAAATGATTCAATGATTAAATTTTTATTTAAAAATATTATATATACAACATTGTTTTCAATCATGTTGTTCAATGTTGGTGAGAAAATGAAGGTAAGCAGTTTAAAAAAGCTGAATGATGACATTTTTCTTAGAAATAAGTCATCAATAATATTTTAAACATACTTGGCACCATGTAATGTGCTGTATATATATTACCTTGCCTTTAATTCCCCACAAGGTATTATGATGTTCACTTTATAGATGAAGAAAACAAGATTCAGAGAGGTTAGGTGAATTGTCCAGGGTCACACAGCTAGAAAGTAGCAGAGTTGAGATTCTCACCAGCTCCATAGAATTCCAAGCCCATCTCTTAATCACTATGCTAAACACAGCCACCCAGGAGGGACATAAATGCAACATTTAAGGAAATAAGATGTGGACTTCCTGCTTGGTGCAAATTAGGCAGGAAGGTAGACGCTCAGGAAGCTGCACAGCCTATGAACAGAAAATATTTCAAGGCTGCCTAGAGCCAGAGTGAGGGTACGCACTTAACCTGGGGAGATCAGTTTCTATTCTCATACTTATAAGGCATAAAGACAAATCCAGGAAATTAGAGGTACAAAATACTTGTTTCTAAATCTTTATTTTTATTTATTTATTTTTAGATATTGAAGTTTCTTACTCAAAGCTCAGGAAGTCTTTAGGGTTTTCTACAATAAGATCATATCATCTGCAAATAGAGGTGATTTTATTTTTTCCTTTCCAGTTTTGGATGCCTTTTATTTCTTTTTCTTGCCTAATTGCTTTGGGCTAGGACTTCGAGTACTATGTTGAACAGAAGTGTTGAGAGTGGACATCCTTGCCTTTTCTAGATCTGAGAGGAAAAGCTTTCAAGTTTTTACCATTGAGTATGATGTTAGCTGTGAGATGTCATATGTGGCCATTATTATGTGAGTGTTTTTTTTTTTTAATCATGAAAGAGTATTACATTTTGTCAAGTGCTTTTTCTGTATCTATTGAGATGATCATATGGTTTTTATCCTTAATTCTGTTAATGAGGTATATCACATTTATTGATTTGTGTATGTTAAACCATCCTTGAGTCCCAATGATAAATTCCACTTGATCATGGTGTATCCTCCTTTTGGTGTGTTGTTTAATTCAGTTTGCTAGAAGTTGGTTGAGGATTTTTGCATCTATAACCATCAGAGATATGGACCTGTAATTTTCTTTTCTTGTATTGTTTTTGTCTGGCTTTGGTATCAAGGTAATATTGGCCTCATAAAATGAATTTGGAAGTATTTCCTTCCCTTCAAGTCTTTAGAAGAGTTTGAGAAGGACTGATACTAATTCTTTAAATGTTTGGTAGAATTCACCAGTGCAGCCCTTTGTCCCTGGGCTTTTCTTTGTTGAGAGATTTTTGATAACTGATTCAATCTCTTTGCTCATTATGGATTGGTTCATATTTTTTATTTCTTCATGATTCAGTCTTGATAGATTACATGTTTCTAGGAATTTATCCATATCTTCTAGTGATCCAATTTGTTGGTATATAAATGTTTATCATATTCTCTTACAATCCTTTGTATTTCTGTGGCATCTGCTGTAATGTCTCCTCTTTTATTTTTTATTTTATTTATTTGAGTCTTCTCTCTTTTTTGATTAGTTAGTCTAGCTAAAGTTTGGTCAATTTTGTTTATCTTTTCAAATAACCAGTACTCAGTTTTGTTGATTCTTTCTATTGTTTTCTCTTCTCTATTGCTTTTATTTCTGCTCTAATCTTTATTATTTTCTACCTTTTTGCTTAATTTGGGCTTAGCTTTTTCCCCCCCTAGTTCCTTAAGATGTAAAGTTAGGTTGTTTATTTGATAACTTTCTTCTTTCTTAATATAGGTGTTTATAACAATAAATTTCTCTCATAGTAATGCTTTTGCTGCATCCCATAAGTTTTGGGATGGTGTGTTTCCTTTTTATTTGGCTCAGGAATTTTTTAACTTTTGTTTTCTTCTTTGATCCATTGCTTGTTCAGGAGTGGGTTGTGTAATTTTCATATATCTGTGAATTTTTCAATTATTTCCCATTATTTATTTCTAGTTTCATACCATTGTGGCATAAAAGAAACTTGACATGATTTCAATAATCTTAAATTTGTTAAGACTTATTTTGTGGCCTAACATGTGATCCATCCTTGAGAATGTTGCATGTGTGTTTGAGAAGAATGTATATTCTGCTGTTGTTGGATGGAATGTTCTGCATGTGCCTGTTTGGTCCATTTGTTCTATAATGTTAAAATAGCATAAAAAGAATAAGATATTTAGAAATAAACTTAAGCAAGGGGGTGGAAGAATTGTATACTAAAAACTATGAAACACTGATGAAAGAAATTAAAGCAAACACAAATAAATGGAAAGACACTTCGTATTCATGGATTGGAAAAATTAATATTGTTAAAATGTTCATACTACCAAAAGTGGTCTACAGATTCGGGCCTCAATCCCTATCAAAATCCCAATAGCATTTTTTTAAACCAAAATAGAACAAATAATTCCAAAATTCATATGGAACTACAAAAGATCCCTATAATAGCCAAAGCAATCTTGAGAAAGACAAAGTTGGAGGCATCACACTTCATGATTTCAAAATACACTACAAAGCTATAGTAATTGAAACAGTATGGTACTGGCATAAAGACAGAGACATAAACCAATGAAATAGAATCAACAGCCCAGAAATATGGCCATGCATATATAGTTGACTGATCTTTTTGTTAAGGGTGTCAAGAACACACAATGGGGAAAGGATAGTCTCTTTAACAAATGGCATTGGAAAAACTATATATCCACAAGCAAAAGAATAAAATTTGATCCTTGTTTTATACTATACACAAAAGTAAACTCAAAGTGGGTCATTAAACACTTAAATTGTAAAACTTCTTGAAGAAAACATAGAGGTAACACTCCTTGACATTGTTTTTGGTAATGATTTCTTGGATTTGACACCAAGAGCATAAGAAACAAAACAAAAATAGACAAATGGTACTATATTCTACTAAAACACTTTTGTATAGTAAAAGAAACAGAGTAAAGAGACAACTGACAGAATGGGAGAAAATACTTGCACACCATTTTATCTGATAAGGGACTAATATCCAACTTATGTAAGAATCTCCTACAACTCAATAGCAACAACAAAAAAGAGGGGGGCAATAGGATTTGAATAGATATTTCCACAAAGAAGACATACAAATAGCCACAAGATATGTCAGAGTGTGCTCAACATCTCTACTCATTAGGGAAACACAGATCAAAACCACAAGATACCACCTCACACCTGCTAGGATGATATTATCAAAAAAACAAAAGATAAGTGTTGGTGAGGATGTGGAGAACCCTTACATACTGTTGGTGCGTATACAGAATGGTACAACCACTATGGACAACAGTATGATGATTCCACAAACAATTTAAAATAAGCCGGAAGTGGTGGCATTTGCCTGTAATCCAGCTATGTGGGAGACTGTGACAGGAGTATTGCTTGAGCCCAGGTAACATAGTGAGACCTGGTTTCCAAAAAAAAAAAAAAAAATTAAAAATAGAACTACCATATGACCCAGTAATACCATTTCTGGGTATAGTGCTATGAAGATCTTGGAGAAATATCTGCACACCCATGTTTGTTGCAGCATTATACACAATAGTCAAAAAACTAAATGTTCATCAAAAGATGAATAAAGAAAATATGATACTCATAATATATATGTGTATATATACATGTATACACACACAATGGAATATTACTCAACCTTAAAATAGAAGGAAGTCCTATCATTTGTGATAAATCCTATCATGAATGAAACTTGAGGACATTATGCTAAGTGAAAGAAGCCAGTCACAGTAGGACATACATAAGGCATACAAAACAGTTAGACTCATAGAAGTAGAGAGTAGAATGGCGGTTGCCATGGGCTGGGAGGAGGAGAAAATGGGCAAACATTACTCATTGGATATAAAGATTCACTGATACAAGATGAGTAAGTTCTGGAGGTGTGCTATACAGCATAATGCTACCAATACAGTATTGTATACTTTAAAATATGTTAAGGGGATAAGGTTCATGTTAAGTGTTCTTACCTTAAGAAAAAAGCTCCAGGAAATCTGAGCTTGCTGTGAAGTATGTGTGGGCACGTATTCACATGTGTGCACACACACACATACACATGGGTGAGATATATACCTGGAATGGTGTTAATGGAGCCCATCAACTGCTCCACATCAGAGAAGTCCAAGGTCTGGTCTTCAAAGTCTGGCTGTGCAGAGATTTCCACATCTGTTTTTGTTTTCAGAAACTTCCCTAGTCTGTTGGTATAAAAAGACATACTAACAAGAATGGAAAGATATTCTCTTTAGGGTGTATCTTTAGTACTGGATCACTAGTAATAAATCAAGAAGGCCTCAGTCCTGAACTTTGATTTCTTTAGTTTAACATGATGCTGGCTGCCATCTACCATCAGCTTTGGAAACTGACATAGAGGTCACCATTGGGGATGGGAGGGATTGATTTGTGCCTTCGAGGGAAATGAGGAAGGGTAAGGTCATGTCAGAAGGTGAGTGGAGATCTACACCTTGTTTGTAGATCCTTGTTTGTAGATAAGGAGAGTCCTAGACTAGTTGGACTTGACCAAGGTTATGGGGAGTGGCAGGGTTTGAACTCCCATCTGATTCTAAAGTGGGCATGCTTTCTGTAGCCACACAGTCTGGATCGTGGCACGGCTGGAAGATGTTGGGGGTGCTCCCCGGATCTCGGTTTCTCCTGGTGAAATGAGGGGTTTGAGGAGGAGAGCTGACCACAACCTTGCTGAGCCTCACCATACATCCTCCCTTCTGGCTCTGAAATTTTGAGATTCAATGCTAGATGCTCCTAGTGACCCCACGCCATCATTCCGAAGTCAGTACTATTTTACTCTTAGGATCAGAACAAAAGCTGAAACTCAATGTAGATAACCAAGTGGAACTGAATCTATTTGGATATCTAGAGGTGAAAGAAACAGGAAAAGAAAATACGTGTCAGAACAAACATATTACCTGTCAGTCATAGCCACTGCATCCTAAAGAGAAAAGGAGAAAATATTAAATTGATTTTGGAAATAAATTCCCTTTTCTGCATGTATAATAATATAAATATAGTATAATAATATAAATATATTAGAAAACTTGGAAATTAGGAAAAATTTTTAAAAAGCAGCCATATGCCATATCCCACACCCTAACAAAACCACCCCACGCTTGTGTGCTTTCTTCCATATCACAGTACTGCTTTTTTCTATTAACGTCACATCACTTTCCATGTTATAAATGGTCTTTTGGAACATCAATTTGAAAGTGTGTATACTAATTCATTATGAATGGAAACTCCATCATGTACATAATCCTTCCCCTATTGTTGGACATTTTGACTGTTTCCAATTTTTCACCATCATAAGTAATAGTGGGAAGACCACCTTCTCCACATTTTGAATACACTGATATCACAGAACCTCTAGTTCAAGAAGTATGAGTATTGGTGGCATTCTCGGTGCCTGCCAAATTGCTCTTCGGCTTTATTCATGGGTCCTTCACCCCAAGCACAGCAGGAAGAAGATGCTGTGGGCTTTGAGGGGTGACTGTGGGCTTGGACAATGGGGGGGACCCACACTTGGCAAGCAGAAAGTTCTGGAGACCGAAGGGTCTTCCTCTACATCCTGAACAACACATCTGTCTCTGATCCTTATGTGGTACCTTGAGAAGAAAGAGGCCATGGCTCTGAGTGAGAGTGAAGTTCCCATGGCTCAGCCACATGGGGGGGTTGATTTGATTTCAAGAAAATTAGGAAATGAGTCTTTTTGGCATGTCTGAGTTTATGAAGTAAGATTTTCAATTGTTGTACTTGTAACTGGAAAATTTAATGTGCCTTTTCAGACTCGATAACTCTCTCTTCAGATCTCGAAGAGGCCATCTAAGGTGACCAGAAAACTCTCAGGACACTGTGCTCAGTTCCAGGATGTGGGGACAGATCTCTGGCTAACCAGAACAGAGCAACAAAGACTGGTGCTACCGCAGCAATGGTAAACTGTGTACAAGCCTGCTTGGCTACTCATGTCAAAGCTAAGCAAAGAAATGGGGTGACAACCTCCCCATCACAAACATCCAGTGGAATCAAATGGATGCTGAACATAAAAGTCAATATCAACGCCTCCAGGAGGAGAGAGGACAACCCAACCTACCTCGACCATAACTGTCAGTTCAGTTCCTAATTCCATTTCTTTCCTTTACGTTCATTATTTCAGTTCATTTCATTTCATTTCATTACTGACCTTTATGAAATCATCCTTCTCCTCATGACACATCTCTTCTATTGTTTCCATCAGCTCTTTACAGGTATCAAGGTTTTCTCCACAGCTGACCAGTTGTCCATATAAGGTCTCCAGCTTCTCTTTCTTTTTCTCTCCCAAAGTTTGTATTTTTTCTTCATATTTTTGAGCAAGTGTTTCCAAGATCTCATTGTAATGTGACTCAAAGTTTTGTTCTTGTTTTCCAAAATTCTCCTGCAAGATAGCTGACCTCAGTGATCATTTCAGTGCATGTAGTGTGTCGATTGGAGTCGTTAGGGGCTTGAAGGTATATCTATCTAGAGCAGTTTTAGTTCTTCTACTTTGTCTTATCATCTCTTGCCAGGATGTCAGGGAAACTGGCAGACAGGGGTCTTCAGCCTAAGAACCCCACGAATAATCTAAACAAAAAGCACGGCTTTCTCTCCAGCAGCATTTTGCAAGCCTCCTCTAGTTTCAGCTACCTCCTATCACCATGACAACTGACAGGGGAGATTATCAGTGATGAGTCAGGCTGCCACTGGACTTTGGACTTTAACGTGGAACTATTTTCCCTGAGAGAGTCCCACCTATTGTTCTTTCCTGAGCTCTCCACCTCTCAGGATGCTCATCTTCTCTCCATAGTGCTTAGATCATACAAACACAAAGATTATATCAACTAGGATCATATCAACCAGGGGAAAGAGGAAGGCAAAGAGGAGCTAGGGTGTGGCCATGTGGCACTTTCTAATAGATGAGAAAATGTAGGAAAGCAGAGGGAGGGTTCTGACAATACTTCATCCAGAAGCACAATAGATGAGAATATTAAGTGGAGCATATATTATTCATATTGCAAGCCCAGGAGAGCTCAGCAGGTTCTGATTGATGTCATTCTCATCAGATGATGGGGGGATTTCCAAAGAAGAGGCTCTTACCAATCATCCAGGGAGTAATTACTGAACCCCTGCTATGTGCATAAGACTTGCTCAGAATGGTGGAAGTGTTGAGGAGGAAAGGATGGCCAACAGAGTCCTCACTGAGGATGAAGCTACTTTGGTCTGAAAGTAAGTTGGCAGTACAGAGTGTAAGAAGTTTTGTTTGTGATGTTGTATATTCACCCCTCCTACCATCATCCTATGCTTGGTAGTGGAAGAGCTTGCCTCTCCTCTGTGTCTTCCACAGAAGATTAGTGTGATAGCTCTTCTCCCTTGTAAGATGAAGGGTGAAAAAGGTCTAGCTTCTTGGGAAATAGGCCTGGGGCTTAGTTAATTCATATGAGAGACTCCTGTTGATATAATCTGAGTCTGCCTCAACAAAATTAGAGCATCCGCATGAAGAAAAGAGAGAGGGAAAGTACTGAGGTCCTCAGTCCAGGTCTTCCTCATCTGGAAGGTTGGGTTGAGCTCTGGTGTCACAGTGGTATAGTATATACCTACTGAGGCACACACAAGGGAGTGTGACATGTTTGGTGACAGGCATGGGAATGTTTTAATATTATGAGAAATAGGTAACAGCTGAAGAAAAGAGGATGGGTATCTTGCATTGCCTTATCAAGGCTGGCCCATGAGAGGGAGAAACTGGTTATATTCTTTGTAGCTCTAGGGCCCAACATGACCAGTGGGCAGAAGTTACAGAGAAGCAACTTCTATCTCAGTAGCCTTGGCTTCTGAATCAAGAGCTCACATTCTTCTTCATGTCATGGAGGGAGAGAGGCCATCAAATGATGGATAGTCCCTCCCCACCCTGAAATTCTGAACTTTCACTGATCTCTCAGGAGAGTCTGGAAATTGCTAACTAGACAAACACAACACATAAACTTATCTTTAACCCATGCACAGCTAAAAGTATACCTGCATTTGAATAGCAATAACTGGTAGAAGTGGATATTTTGTCTCTTAAAACAACTAAAAACTGTTTGACAGTCCACACTCAACTTTATGTAGTCAACATAGTAGGTACCCCCAAATGCCTAGAATTAACAGCTCCAAAAAACAAGAACAACATGAAAACTCATTGTGTCTGGTTATGTAGCCAGTGCACCAGATAGCACCCAAGGGATTCTCAGTGAGTAAGACAAAAAAAAAAAAAAAAAAGAAAGAAAGAAAGAAAAGAAAAAGAGGAAGGAGAACCAAAACAAATAAACAACGAAGGGCAAAGGAAAAGCTGTTCCCCTCTTCACCACCTGAGCTCAAATGAGGGGCTTCACGGGATAATACCACCATTGTCATCCTTGTTAGAATAATGGTCTAAATCATGTACAATTAGTGATTCAGGTAAAGAGGGATGAGAAGAGAAAGGAGCCAATGAAGGAGAAGGACGATGATTGGAGAACTTAAAGACTTGTTTATTAATGCAACAAAAATATAAAATGCCTGCTCTCAAAACAAACCATGCTCATGGATCGGGGATATAAAGACACAGAAGACCCAGCTTCTCCACTGGCAGCTTATAGTTCAGTAGGGAGTGCTGACAGGTAATCAGTTCCACGAGGCATATGCCCAGGTGCTATGGGAGGTCAGAGGAAGGAGTGATGGGAGTGGGGACAGTGTTGAACCCTCACATTCTAAGAAAATAGATTAATAGCTGCTTGGCCTAGCCACTGATGGAAGCGACATGTGTCTGATGGGGTCATCAAGTATGCTCTTACCTCCACTGTGATGAAAACCTCCTCCAAGTGATTTGCAAAGTTTTCCATTTCGATAATCTGTTTTTCCAATTTGTACATGTTTTTGTGAATTTCATCCTATCCAATGGAGGACCACAAATAGATTGTTAGCATTACCTTTCTGTTTTGTAGAAGCCATTTTAAATGTATGCCCTGCCTACATACTTGAGATACAAATACAATATCAAGACAAAGAAGAAACCAAGGACATATTTACCTTGGCACTCTCTAGTGCTTTACTGAGGGGGGTCACTTCATGCTCCTTGTGTTCATCAAAATCCTTCTCAAAAGCTCTTATTGGAGTTTTGCAAGTGACACAGAAGATGTCGGCAGCTTCTTCCTCATCCTCCTCCTCTGGAATGACATAGCATTCATACTCCTCACTGGCACGGCCATGTGTGTACCTATAGGCTTCCCGCAGGTCCTGGCACTGGCTTGCTGAGCCCCACTCTCCGAAACCCAGGTCCTCAGCCTCCGCTGCCTCTCCGCTAAGTCTCCAGTCTCTTTGCTCCCTGGTTGGGTCTCTCCTCTTCATCACATTAGGAGGATATTCCGGAACCCCCATTCTGATCATGTTTTCATCAACAAAGTCATCCCCTAAATCATGATCATCTTCAAGTCCATATAAGTGGACAAGTTCGTCCACTTCCTCTTGAAGGTCTCTTTGAGCCTTATCATCCCCTGCCCCTCTTGGCTCACTGGTCTTTTCAGCCTGGACTACTTCTCTCCTCATCCTAGTATTTTCTTCTGGAAAGATCTGCAGTCTGTCTTCAGAATCATAAAGATCCATGTGATAAAAGTGGAAGTCCTTGGGAGCAGACCTGTCCAGCCCTGGTTCCTCCCCAGCTTCTTCCTCCATTGTAATTCTGGAAGCCCTGAGAAGCACCTTTGTATAAGAAAGATCCTTCCTGGACAGTTAATAGAGAGTATCTTGGGTCCTGGAACACAAAAAGAGGGGGAAAAATCACTTCCTGAGAAGGTTACTGCAGTAAATGGTCATTAGATTGGGCTCTACTTATTCATGATTTTAAGAAAAAACATCTGTGCAGTTCAGTTGTGGTTTCACCTTGAATCACCTGTAAAGAAAGGTTTGTTTCTATGGGAGGATGGGGTTCCTATGCTTAAAAGAGACAGAGGAAATTACAAGAAATGTCAATAGATAGGACTAATGAAAGACTTCTGTACATTAAACAAACAAAAGGCAAAATAACGTGAAGAGTCTCGGGCAATTATTTTTTTTAATTGTATAAATTGATTGAAAAGTAAGACCTCAATAGATGCATGTACATGGGAGATTCACAAAACAATTACATTTGCATAAATCACCTGCACAAAAACATTTGAAAACTATACTTATCAGTAACAGAGAACAAATAAAATTTACCATTTTGTCTTTCCAGTTAGCGAATATTTTAAAATATAAAAATTATTCCCCAGGCTGGATAAGGGTAGAGTGAAGTAACCACTCTCATATACTACTGCTTGACATGTGAACTGGCCCTTACTTTCTGGAGAGCAAACTCAGCAACCTGGGCCAGGAGCCTTAAAATTGTTTATACCTCTAACCTGGTAATTCTATTCTGGAAGCTTGAGGAAAAATCCCAAATACAAGGCAAAAATTATTTTTATATAAAAATATCCACCATAAAAAATTTCATAACTACACAAAATTTTTTAAAGATCTAGTGATTAAAAGAATGGTTAAGTAAATTACAGCATGAGCACAATACAGAACAGAAAGCAGCCTTTAAAGTGTTTATGGAGAGCAAATGATTGCTTGGAAAAAGACTTACAATGTGGTGTTAAGTAAAATAAACAATACTCATTCTAAGTAGAATATGATATTCACTATTCTAATGAATGTGCTTAAAATCTAGAAAGAAATATTAATAACAATAATAGCATTCTTAGATATAATATTAGTAGTAGTTACTACTTGTGGGACACTTATTGTATGCCCTTTTTGTGCTAGGCAGTCTATATATAAGATATTATCATCACATCAACCCTATGTGGTAGGCACTGCTATTATCCTCATTTTATAGATGAGAAAACTGTGTCTCTGAGAGTATCTTGTGCAAATTCACATAGTTAGTAAATTGTTGAACTGGGGTTTGAGCCTTAATCAGTGTGGTGGCCCCAAGACTGTGCTTTGTAGATATCCAACTACGGGGAAAGTAATTGACCAGAGGTTTCAGTTGCACTCTGAAATCCATTGCTGTATTGCATGGATGACTCACTTCCCACAAACATCTGCCATCCAGTGACAAAGTGTAGCAGGGGTATTAAGGCAGATCCATTTCTGGTTGACACAGAACTCCTCTGTAGTGTCAGCTACTCAGAGATCCATTGCTGGTTGACACAGAACTCCTCTGTAGTGCCAATTATTCAGGAGGCTGAGGTGGGAGGATCGCTTGAGCCCAGAAGTTTGAGATCAGCCTAGGCAACATAGCAAGATCCTGTCTCTAAACAAAACAAAATAAAACAACTCCGTTTTGGCTGGAGGACTCCCTGACAAATGACCAAACCTTTCTTAAAATGCATGGCAGTCTAGGATGCCACACTCAACCTTCCTTCCTGCTCTCCTTCATTTGTGATTAGACTTGTGTCATGGTCTCACAGTTCTACCAGCCTTTTCTACCTTCCTCCCCATTATATGTCACATGTGTGTTTCTCCTAATAAAATCCTTGTCCATTTAATCCTACTTTGTGCCTGCTTCTTAGAGAACTGGATTAAAACAGTCTGTTGGATTCCAAAGTCCTTGCTTTCTTCCTGACACAGAATTGCCATTGTGTTATATTATTATAACATTTTTATGGCAATATAATTAACATACCATACAATTCACTTGTGGAGTGTATGGTTTTTAGTATATTCACACATATGTGTAGTGATCATCACAGTCAATTTTAGAACATTATCACCTCAAAAAGAAAGCCTGTACTATATAGCTATCACTGCTGGCACTCCTCCATTTCCACTTGTCCTAAGCAACTGTTAATCTACTTTCTGTCTCTATTGATTTTCCAGTTTGGACATTTCACATAAATAGAGTCATACAATGCATGGTCTTTTGTGACTAGCTCCTTTCACAGAGCATAATGTTTTTAAGGTTCATCCATGCTGTAGCATGTATAGGTACTT
Source organism: Tarsius wallacei (assembly GCA_963574415.1). Taxonomy (NCBI): domain Eukaryota; kingdom Metazoa; phylum Chordata; class Mammalia; order Primates; family Tarsiidae; genus Tarsius; species Tarsius wallacei. The sequence continues at coordinate 1,797 of CAUYQG010283862.1, read as the reverse complement.
CATTCCTTTTTAGGACTGGACAATATTCCATTTTATGAATATATTATATTTTGTCCATCCATTTATTAGTTGATTTGGATGGCTTCCCATTTCTTCTGGGATGTTTCTATCTTTTCACTGTTTAAGATAATGCTGTTAAAAACCGTTTGTGTGGATATAATTCCATTTCATTGTGGTCGGGGAACATATTTGTATTATTTCCACCCTTTCAAATTTATTGTGGTTTGCTTTATGGGCTAGCATATGGTCTATCCTAGAGAATGTTCCATAAGTACTTGAGAAGACGTGCATTCTGCTGTTGTGGGTGGAGTGATCTATAGATGTCTATTAGGTACAGTTGGTTTATAGTATTTTTGAAGTCTTCTATTTTCTTCTGCTTAGTTCTTCTGTCCATTATTGAAAGTATTGAAGCTCAAACTATTATTTTTAGATTGTCTATATTTCCCTTCATTTATGCTATTGTCTATATCTCCCTTTATTTATGTCACCTTTTATTTCATATTTATTTTGGTGCACTGTTGTTAGCTGCAAACACATATATAATTATTACATAAAATTTTTATAATTGTAAAATATTCCTCTTTATCTCTAGTAACTTTTTTGCTTTAAAATCTCTGATAGTATAGCCACTCTAGCTTTCTTGTGGTTGCTGTTTACATGATATATCTTTTTCTATCCTTTTGGTTTCAATCTATTTGTATCTTTGAATCTAAAGTGTATATCCTATAGACAACATATAATTGGTTGCATTATTATTAATTTTTCTTATCTATTCATTATGAGAAGCTTCCTAGGAATTTCTAAATTACAACACTTTGTTGGAGTAGCTCAAGTTATTATGTTTTTTTCCATGTAACAAAATAGCATTTCCTATGAAATAATATAACACACTGACAAAGAAAAGTCCTCCTCAGAACCTGGTATGAATATCTAATTCGCAGGATAGTAAAATAGAACTTAGGAAAGAATATTGTCCTCTTCAAGTCTACTGAGGACTAAAGATGTAACGTCAGAGGAAGACAGCTTACTATAAAGAAGTATTAAGCTATGATAAGAGAGTAACTATAAAGAAAGAGAACTCTAGGCTGGGTGCGGTGACTCACACCTATAATCCCAGCACTTTGGGAGGCCGAGGCAGGAGAATTGCTTGAGCCCAGGTGCTTGTGACCTGCCTGGGCAACATGGCAAGACCTTATTGCTACAAAAAAAAAAAAAAAAATAGCTAGGTGTGATGGCCTGCACCTGTAGTCCCAGCTACTTGGGAGGAATCATCTGAGCTCAGTTGGTTGAGGCTGGAGTGAGACACTACACTTCAACCTGGGCAACAGAGTAAGACTCCAACTTGAAAGAAAGAGAGAGAGAGAGAGAGAGAGAGAGAGAGGTGGTGGGGGGGGGGAGGAAAAGAAAGAGAACACTAAAGGATGCTCTGAGGCTGGTTGGCAGGTGAGCAGAGGAAGTTGGAAGCATTGTTGCAAGCGTCAGGTGCATTAGGAGGACTAAGGAAAAGTGGTCACCAAGCCTCATGAGGGATGCTGAGTCAGAATCATCTATATGAGCTGTTTTCAGATTCTTTTTTTTTTTTTTTTTTTTGAGTTGGAGTCTCACTCTGTCACCCAGACTGGAGTGCAGTGGCCGCTCCTGGCCACCGCAGCCTCGACCGGCTGGACTCCGGCGATCCTTCCGCCTCAGCCTTCCAAGTAGCTGGAACTACAGGCATGTGCTACCACGCCTGGCTAATTTTTGATTTATTGTAAAGATGAGGTCTCACCAAGTTGCCCAGGCGGGTCTCGAACCCGC